>KE505374.1:22224-34638 GCA_000441515.1 Elaeis oleifera
CCTTTCGCTGTGCCATCGAAACCCAACAAATACTGATCCTATCATGGCTATAAATAACCATAGCATGAATATCTGTGAGTTATATTTTGAAACATCATATGAATGCGTGACAAGAATGATTTATGAATCATATTTACGAAATATTCATAATTTATGCATGCATGATTGTCTTTATGATTTATTTTATTACATATCCTATGAAATATTTATTTATAATATCTATTATTTTTAAATATTATATTATCATGAAAAATTTATACTTAATCCGAAAAGAAGCATAGATTTTACTTACTGAGATAGTGTAGCTCATACTTCTTTATTTTTCTTTTTTTATAGAAGAATAAGATTAAAAATAGTAGAGGATCCAAGCTTGGGGGTCTGCGTAGCAAGCTTGTAAATTTTATAGCTGAAATTTAGCTTATTGGATGATCATGGACTTATAGTTAATTATTTATAAATTTTGAGATATAAGTTTAGTGTTTAATTTTAGATTTAGATGCTCTGAACTAATCTTGATTTAATGATTCGATGAATGATGGAATAAATTTTGTTATATTTATTATGATAGATTTTAACTAATTATGATTGATAGACTTCGTGTTATCAAGAGCGATACCTCTTAATAATATAGCCGATTATGTCTCAGATTTGGAGTGATATTTTATAATATTAGAGCAATAGATTTAATCATGGATAGAACTTAAAGTCCAATAATAGATAATTAGGTCCTATTTAGCTAGATTGTATTTGATTAAATGAGAGTAAATAAGTTTTCTTAGAGTTCATGTTGCTTATTTAAGGAAGCTAAATAATACTAATATTTTGATAGGTAATAATGAGGAACAAGAAAGATGAAGTCTTAGCAAACCTTGCCACTAGGAGAAGAGAAGCAAGAATGACTACAAGGAAAGATGCCAACTAGTCGATTGAACAGGCTCCTAATATGCCAGCCACTCAAACAGATATTATTAAAGTTTGCAAAGTGGTGGTTCAGCTTCTTCAACAACAACAGCAGACAGAAGCTGCTCCTCGACCTACACTATCTTTAGAGTTGTATTATGAGAGATTTAGAAGGCTCAATCCATCATTATTTGAGAGTGGACCTGACTCTCTAGTTGCAAAGATTTGGATTCAAAAATAGAAAAGATGTTTAAGCTGGCCATACCCATGCTGAAAGAAATGCTAAGTTTGGTGGACTACAATAAAACTACGTAGCGATTAAAATATTTTCATCACAAATGTTCTTATTAGCGATAAAAATATTTTTATCGCTAAAAATTTTTAAAAATTTGATTTTAAAAGAAAATATTTAATTAAATTAATAATGATGAAAATATTTTATCTCTATTAATCTATTATTTATTAGCAATATTAAATTTCATTATAAATATTTTTTTTATGACTAAAATTTTTCATCGTAAATAGTTTTTGAGAAAATAAATTTTTTTAATGATAAAAATTTTTCGTCTCAAATAAATGATTATTTACAACAAAAATTTTTTTCATCATAAAATATTATCAACGACGTGATTATTGACGACGAAATATTAGCAATAAAAATTCCGTCGCTAATAACTATTAGTGACAAAAATAGGTTATTAGCGATGAAAAATTTTCGTCGCTAATAACCTGCTTTGTTGTAGTGTACATATGAGAATGTTAATAACTAACTGACATGGGAGGAGTTCAAAAAAATATTTTATGATCAATATTTTTTTGAATCAATAAAATTAGTAAAAAAGAATGAGTTCTTTGCTTTAAGATAGAAAGTTGATACGATAGTATTGGAGTATGCAAATAAATTCAACGAGTTAGGCCATTTCTGCCCCCAGCTCATGGACTCCAAAAGCTGCAAAGCTAATGGATTTAAGCAAGGTTTCAAACACAAGATTCCGTCTTATTTGTCTTTTTATCTTTTTAATGATTATAAAGATGTACTAGAATGAGCTTTGAAAATAGAATCTGAAATGAAAAAATCAGAATAGGAGAGGAGCAATAAAAAAAGATCGAGACCAGTAGGAAATCTAAGTGACTGATAGAAAAATTTCACTAATAACTCAGATAATAATAAAGAAGCTATGAACTATGAATATTGTGGTAAACATCATTATAGATCTTGTCTCAAAAAGCTATGAGCATGCTTTTTATGCAGCAGAGTAGGACATATGGCATGAGATTGTCTCGTTAAGAAAAAGAATAGTTTAAAGTTTTCCAAACTAGTAGATCAGAAATAACAAGAATGTATGGGTGTTCGCTTTAATCCAGCAGTATACTAGTGCAAGTAATCAAGTACTTATAGGTACCATTCTAGTCGATCCATTGATGCTCATGTGCGATTTGATTACAAGTTTTCTCAATCCTTTGTGTCTTTCAAGTTTAACTACATATTTGAATAATTGAATAAGTCGTTATATGTTATCTCTTCTCTTAAGAAAGTTATTCTCACCAATGCCATGTTTAAGAATTGCACTATTTTAGATGATATGAAGATTAAGTAACCTCACTTGTTTGAAAATGAAGATACATTAAGTTTCAAAGATGAAACTCTTTTAAAAGAGATAGAATGTGATAACTTGAAACAGCTGTATGAAATTTAAAGCAGCCATAAAAAAATAAAATAAATACATTGAAGAAGACTCCTAATGGGAGTCTTCTTCTTTGATTGAATCCGAGAAGAAGCTGGAGCTCTAGGGCAATTAAACCCTACAGCTCTTTATAAATAGCCCTCACGTCCTCTTATGGCCCTCCACCGGTGAACATCAAGCTTCTTCTTCCTTTTTCCTCCTGTTTTAGCCACAGCCTCTCATGCTTAAGCCTGCTAGAAATCAGAGCTATTGGCACTATCAGAGCTAGGTGAATCCCTGATCCTCCTTCCTCTCTCTCTTCTCCTTCTTCTCTTGGCCTTGGGTGCCTCCGCTGGCAAGCATGCTGAGACCCGAAAAGATCGAGCCAAGAAAGGCCCCTATTCAGCCTCTCTTTTTTCTGCTTTTTGCTTAGATCGCCCTACTATCGCCAATCATCCATTACTACCACCCACCATTAGCCACACCCTACTGCTTATCACTGGTCCTCCGACCACTAGCCACCACGCTCGCTTCCTCCCCTAATTGGACAAAGAAGGGAAGAAGAAAGAAAGAAAAAGACAAAAAAAAGAAAAGAAAAAAGAAGAGAAGAGTGGTCTCTCTCTCTCTCTCTCCTTCTCTCTAGGATTTCTCTCTCTATCTAATCCATGGACTCTAGTATGAACTTGAGATAATTTTTTCAAAAGAGATCCAAAATCATTTTGATATTCATGCAGTATGTAAATTCTAGTCCGTCCCTTAACAGATATTTATAGAATCTGATCACTATTAACCCTTATTAAGTCACCTTGGCATGATCTCTGATGATCTCAATCATAATTCTTTTTGGAGGGATATGAAGACTCTCTCTCCACTTTCTCTCTCGAGGAAGACATGCACCTTAGGATAAAGTCCCATTTTTCTGCTCTAGGGATCCGAGTTGACCCCGACAAGATGGCCTCGAATAGCTTTGATACCTAGATGGTCTATCTGATCGATCATCTAGTCAACAGCCTCTTTTTATTATTATTAATTAATTGAAATGAAATTAACTATAATATAGTATTTAATAGGATTAGCTAATTTTTTTAATGAAGCCTGAAGATTTAGGATGAATAAGGTAAGTGGATCTTACACTCCTTATTATTTTAAATTATCATATTTTTAATGTATATGATATATTACTGATGAAATCATATTTTTCATAAATAAAGATCAGCATATGTGATACAAAAAATATATTTATTATAACTAGTGATTCCATGATTAATATATTTTATGAAGATAGTATGTTTATGAAGTATGTATTTTATTATTTTTCACCTACGTATATATATTTTAAGAAAAAGATATAAATATTTTAAAGGCTCTCGGATAGCTATGTATGAATCTACAGAATTAAAAAATTAACATCTAGAGCTAGCATCCATAAGAATATAGGTCCTGCTAACGGGTATAAAGTTAGCATATGAAATAAAACTCTATATCGACTAAGAACACTAGTCCTATATCACGGATATAAAGTGACCATAGTATAAATATCTGTGAGCTGTATTTTGAAACATAATATGAATACATGACAAGAGTAATTTACAAATCATGTTTACGATATGTTCATGATTTATGCATGCATGATTATCTTTATGACTCATTTTATTATATATCTTTAAAATATTTATTTATAATATCTATTATTTTTAAATATTGAATTATCATGAAAAAATTATTTTTAATCTGATAAAGAATCATAAGTTTTACTTTTTGAGCTAGTATGGCTCATATCTCTTTATTTTTTTTCTTTTACAAAAAAATAAGGTTAGAAATTATTGCTGCACCGCTCTGATGAAGTGATAAGGTGGCGGGATAGGTCGGGTTACCTGCCAAGCTGGAGTAGTCGAGTATTGGTCTAGACCTCAAGGACCTACAAGAAAGTTCATACATGCTAGAGAAGAAGGTGGGGATTCTCCGGTGGAGGACCCTCCAATAGTTAAGTTAGAAAGAGATGGAGAGGAAGAACAATGAAGAAAGATGATGAGAGTAAGTAGAGTGTCCAGAATCCTCCCTTTTTCCTCTATTCTTCCTTTATAGAAAAGTTTGCTAGGCAGTTAGCACCTATCGGAGCCAAAGTAGTAGCTATCAGAGCTAGAGTAGTGGGTGTTAGCAGGTTGTTATAGGGCCAATTGTCCACATCTAGAAAAATAGTGCATCGTTGCAATAGAATACCAACTTATCATCATTTGTGCGCCTATGATTACCCATGGTTCCCAATCTGTAGACTAGTTTATAAGAACTATAGTGGAGCTTGTAGGGATCCGAGGTGTAGATGAGGCCAGGTCGGCTAAAAGTCGATGATGCTAGCTTCATCTAAGTACCGACCTCACGTGGTCGGCCATCTACGATAATGTCATTACTTCATAGGGCACACATCTCATGTTGTCCTCATCATGATGCCAGGTGTCTGCCATGTCTTCAAAGGTCGGACACATCATCAGGTGGGCTAATTTTGGTCCAACACTTGCCTCCTACTCAGTACGAAGTACTTTGCACTAGGAAGTAGTTCATCACTGGGCTTCTGCGGTCGTCTACTGCTGTGAGCTCCTACATCTTTGTGAAGCTTCACTTCCCAAGTCGAAGAGGTTGAGCACCACTTTAGGCATCATCAGATGTGAAGCAAGTTTGGCTCCATGAGGTAATATTGTACAACACCAAAGATTTGCATCGGATCACTATCGAGCTAGCTCCTCAGATAGCATTCACAGTCATCGAGCACTCCTTGGTCTAGATGTAAATTGATGCCTACAATGGCACGATCTCCACTACTGAACCATTACCTGTCATTCTACATTAATTGCCCATCATGGCATACATGGGGCATGCTATCTCAATTTGAAACAGGCGCTGACATGTCCTTTTTGCATAATGTCAGGCTAAGGCTCAAGGCATCGCAATGATTCAAAAGAGACAGTATCTGATATGCCACCTCAGTCAACCAAATGGTGACAAGTGCCAATGCCCTAAGCATCGGATTGCAAGATTCTGAGAATCGCAACCATTGATGTCCCCATATTTATTCGATCACCTGAGCATGGTCTCCATCTTTTCACCATTGCTGCAGCCTTTGTTCTTGGGGTCTTCTCACCAAGCATGCATCTTCCAACATTTCTCGACCAAGTTTTCAGTAAGGCATCCTTCGACCAATGTTCTTTCTATTAGAATTTTGGCACCTCAAATTCGATCCACAGCAGCAAAAACCCAGATGTGGAGAAGCTCAGCTCAAAGAGCACATCGCGAGGAGTCCAGAGACGTAAGGCCTGCAGGCATGGTCCATGGGCGTGCAAGGACCGTTGCAGTGCTGGCCCTGGCACGGGCGCACAGCCCAGGAGGGTGCACGGGCATGCGGCCCAGGATGCGGATGCACCCACATGGTGCATCTTGTGCATGGGAGTTGATGCGGTCCACAATGGATCGCATGGGATGGCACGATCCATGCGAGCGCCATGGACTGACGTGGTCCATAAGCTGCAAATTGCGGCTCATAGAGTGGTTGTGTGCAATCCAACGGCTCAAGAAGCATCACAGCATGATCCAATGGTCTGATCATGAGTTGGTGTGATTAGGTGGGCAGTAGCATGATCGTGCAGTTCAGAGAAGTGTGTAGAAGTGATTGGATGGTCCAGGACATTTGTGGAGTCCGATCAGAGTTGTGACTTCGATCTGGAGTGGGTTTTGGCCCTACAAAAAAAGGTCTGAGAGGTCGTGGAGCAAAAGATGAGTAGCTTGGCGTGAGCAGCTGCAGTGAGGTATGAACACCAGCCATGAGTGTCCTGAAACAATCGTGGGAGTGGCCATGAGAGTAGGGGTAGAGGCTGAGGCAAGATATAGCGGCTTAGATCACAAGAAGCATCCAAGGGTATTGAGGATCTTGGCTCGACAGGCCTGTAAGAGGGTCTCCTTAAGGAATTTTATAAGAGCTTTTATGAGGGTGAGTGCTTCTTGTTAAAAGAGAGAGGTTTATGAGAGTTGAGAGTGTAAGGTCTCCTCCTGTATTTATTTTCTCCTTCATAGTGAAGCCTTTGCATGCCCCATGGAGATAGACCTTGATCTAATCCATGATTTGATTGCATCTATCATATTTCTTCTTTCTTTCTACTACAACAAGTGGTACTAGATCTCTGACAATTGGTATCAGAGTTAGATGATGTTAGGATGGTGTTGATCGAAAATTGACACCAAAGCCAGATGGTACCAGGGTGCGCGATTGTCCAGGTTGTAGTGGTGTTGATCAAGATTGAAAATGGAGAAGTCAGGCACAATCATGATGGAGATCAACCACGAAGTGTTGATCGATGCTCTCTTATATAAAGAGAAGCCATCTATCATAGAGGATGCCAGTGAAAGCCTAGTGTGAGGTGGAGCCCCATGGATTGGGCACGAGATGGAAGACTCGGGAGGATGATATGCGACATCACTAGGAGGCTACCCCTAGCAGGTCTCAAGTCATGTAGGATGGAGATGGATTCGAATGGCATGGCTCGACTCCCATGTTTGTCCATCCATGAGTAGTAGACATATACCCCAGGGCATGGGGCGAGAAGATCCAAAAGCTCTCAAAGTCAGATGAAGGTCGAAGGTCGAGTCGAGGTGGAGATTGTTGAGATTTTGACGTTCCGAATTTGACCAACAGCAGTGAAAATCAGATGCAGAGAAGCCCAGCTCAAAGAGCATGTCATGAGGAGCTTGGAGACACGACCCGCAAGCGCACAAGGCCCGCTACAACCTGCGGCCTAGGCGCAGGCGCGCGGCCTAGCATGGGCTTGCGGCCTAGGATGCATATGTGCCCACGTAATGCCCATGCAGTGCCCCTACGCACAGGAGTTGGCACGATTCACATAGGTGCCATGGACCGACGTGGTCCATAAGCTGAAAATCATGGCTCATAGAGTGGTTGTGCATGATCCAATGGCCCAGGAAGCATCACAACATGATCTAACGATTTTGGTCATGAGTAGGCATGATCAGGTGGGCAGTAGCACGATCGGATGGTTCAGAGAAGCTTACGAAAGTGATCAGATGATCCAGGATGTTTGTGGAGTTCGATCAGGGCTATAACTTCAATCTGGAGTAGGTTTTGGCCCTACAAAAAAAGGTCTAAGAGGTTGTGGAGCAGGAGACGAGCAGCTTGGCATGAGCAACTATGGTGGGGCATCAACACCAGCCATAAGTGTCCTGAAATGGCCGTGGGAGTGGCCGTGAGAGTAGGGGCAGAGGCTGAGGCATGATGTAGTGGCTTAGATCATAAGAAGCATCCATAGATGTCAAGGATCCTAGCTCGATAGGTTTATGAGAGGGTCTCTTTGGTGGATTTTGTGAGAGCTCTTATGAGGGTGAGTGCTTTTTGTTGAAAGAGAGTGGTTTATGAGAGTTGAGAGTGTGAGATCTCCTCTTGTATTTATTTTTCTTTCATAGTGAAGCCTTTGCATGCCCCGTGAAGGTAGACCTTATTCTAATCCATGTATTTGATTGCATCTATCCTATTTTTCTTTCTTTCTACTGCAACAAGTGCATGGTACCATATCTCTGACAATTGATATCAAAGCTAGATGGTGCCCGGGTGGTGTTGACTGACATTTTCTTCTTCTTCATCCCCAAACTTAGGTTCTTCAACTTTTTCTATAGTCTTCTTTAGGTTTTCTTCCTTCTCTCTTGACTTCATAGCTCCCCATAAACAGTGTTGGATGTATACCTAGAAGCCAAATTGGTTGACACTTGTAAAATACTTTTAGGACATAATTTATAATTTGACTTTGATGTTAATAAAATTAGGTTATTTTCATTCACATTATGTTTAAAGTGACTATGAATCATCCATTGGATTAATGGATAAGATAATATATATTCTCAAGAGTCGAAAATTTGAGATATGTGCTAATCTTAGTTAATTCATAAATTACTCTCGATCATATGATCATCATGAAAATAATGATTGATCCAAAAGATTGATGTGTGATCGCTTTCTTTGGATAGATAAGTCTTAAATCAATAGGGTCAAGATACCAGAGCAAAAATATAAGTACTTATTAAGAACAAAGATACTGAGCGTGATCAATTACGAACAGTCATAAGGATATCTACCTTCTCATCAGTGACTTGTTCATAGCTGTAGTTATGTATCTAGTTCTCTGACTTGAGATGCATCGATAGTTTATCTTGAAGATGCTGTAGTTTGACTATACCATAACTCAATTTCCTAGCCATACAGAGCCTTAAGGTGTATGTTGGCTGAAGTATGTTCATTATAGAAATTAGATTGCATCAAGATAGAATCTATCGATCTTGATAGAAGAGTAGTCCGATGTAGATCATGAGATTGAGTCCTTAAGCCCATGGCCATGGCAATGTAAAAGATAGAAAGAAGTTTCTATTGGGTTTGACATCAGACTCAAATCGGTTGATCCTATCATATGACAGGGATGAGGTTTGACGAGTTTATCTTAACCTCAATTCTGTCGGGACTCACGATAGAAAAATCGAATCATACGGTAACTACATCTAGAAATTCTTATTCAGTTCTGATGGATTACCACTACATACTGTTAGGTGTTATTGATAGATTGTGAGATTAATTAGAATTATTTGATGATCAATAATTCTAATTGACTAAATTAAAAAAAATTTCGATCCATCAAAAAGAGTTTCAATGATGTTGCAGATAGAAATCATAACATATCCCATTACCATACAGAATTGAACCTATGGGGTCACACAACAAAGGACTTTAGTCTAGGATTGTCTAATTGGACTCAATTGATTCAATTGGGTCTAAGGTATTCATGCTAGCACATCATTTGACTTAGATTTTCTCAGATTAGGTTTCCTATTGGATAGGACTTAGCCTAATATAATTAGACTATTAATTTGGCACCAAGAGTTGGTTCCATTTAATTTTCTTCAGTTTAATTTGAATTTAATTCAAATTTTAATGGACACGTGCCCATTTGAAAGTCAAATGGGCACATGAGAAATGGGATAAGAAAGAGGGGCAACAACATGTTGTCACCCTCCCTTTTTCCCATGTGTTCTCAAGAAAAGAAGGTTGCATGCCCTTTTGGATGAGATCTAGGGGCATGCACCCAATGTGGATAAGGATGAGTGGTTGATGGGTAAGTAGTTGCTCATTCAAAACTAAATTTGAATTTAAAGGTTTAAATTCAAGATAAGTTGTTATGATGAGATCTAATTGAATTTGAATGGGATCTATCTTATCCTATCTGGCTTTCTCATGTAAGTGTTACACGAAGAAACATCGGAGAAAAAGAAAGGGCTTCCACCCTTGTTTTGCATGGAGAAATTGAGGGCGTCGGCCCTTATGGATAAGAAGGAGAGCGTGACACAATTTGAATTGGGAATTCAAATTGGTGCCGCCCTCATTGGTTAGGAAAGATTAGAGTTTCATGTCTATAAAAACCCTTTGCAAAAAAAGGGTGGCATGCATTCAATTCCATAAGACCTGAAACCCTGCCTCTCCTTCGACTCTCCTCATCTCCACATGCCTAAGGTGTTAGGCTGATCTTCTCCACCTCTTCTCCCTATTCCTCCACTATACGCTAAGGTAGGCTACCTTATCCCATGCCCAAAGGAGTTGGGTTGATCCAGTGTGTGCTTGAAGGTGTTCCGGTGCTGTCCAACTGAAGGAAGAAGGCTGCATCCGTCAGTCCCAATGATTAGATCATCATTGATTGAGAGTCTCAAATCCAACTTGAGAAGGCATATCAGATCTGGAGAAGGCATCCTAAATCAAGTTCGAGTGGATATCTGTAAAGGTTAGGCACATGTGTGGCTCCACAGTGAACCTCAGAGATCAATTGATCATCGGATCACATAGATCATCTATCCGATCAAGGTAATGAGTTGTTCCAATTTATTTCATACATGCTGAATTTTGACTAACGATATGTATTTTGATCTATGTTTCAGGTGGCAGATCGAAAAAATTTTGAATTTTGCTGTGCCAATCTGATCGACCTGGAGAGTGATCCTCAACCTTCAAATAAAGAAGGATAGTAGCTCTGAATGTTCTATCCTTTATGGTACATCCTCAAAAAGCAACTGATGAGGCTTCTCATGGTTGGGATGAGCATCCCTGGGACCCGACCGTAAAGAGTCCCATCTCATTGAATCCAACTTGAAGGAGTTCTGGGTTTAGTATTTTATCCCTTCTTCATTTAGGCTAGTGGTCCTAATAGGGAAGGTAGGGTTTCTAAGCGTCCAGAGGGCTGTGTCACTTTTTATGAAGAGGCACTTCTCTCTGACCTTCGGTTCCCTCTTCACCCTTTCATCTATAATCTTTTAGATTATTACCAGATTCTTCCCACCTAGATCGCTCTGAACAGAGTCAGATCCTTGATAGCCTTTATCTTGATCTGCGACATCATTAAGGTTCTTCCCAATGCTCACTTTTTTTATCTTTCTTTTCTTGAAGAAACACCCATACGATAAGGACTGATAGTATTCTTCCCTCGGCCGAAGTGTACGATCATAGCTAGTCTTCCATCTTCAGTACATAGTTGAAAGAATAGGTATTTTTTTATTTTTTGGACCAACCGTGGGGTTTTAGGAGCACCTATGGTCGGCCTAGGTTGGGATCGAACTCTAGAAAAGATCTGCTCGAAGAGAACTTGGAAGACTACCAAAAACTGGTCGAGATCTATGTCTCTCAGTTCTAGAATCTTTTAACCAAGCAGGGTCTATTAAATGTGGGTATCAGCCACGTTGCTCCCCAATATAGGTCACTATTCTTCATGCTTTTTGCCCTTATTTTTGCTTCTTTTTGCTACAGACTATTAACTTTCTCTTATTTTCATCATTGTAAAGATGAAGCTCACATTCGATGACCTCACAGCCATGAAGAAGAGGAAGAGATCGAATCCACATTGGTGCCACCCCTTGTTGGTTAGGAAAGATTAGGGTTTCATGTCTATAAAAACCCTTTGCCAAAAAAGAGGTTTGGCATGCATTCAATTCCATAAGACCTGAAATCTTGCCTCTCCTCCGACTCTCCTCATCTCCACATGCCTAAGATGTTAGGCTGATCTTCTCCACCTTTTCTCTCTATTCCTCCACTATACGCCTATGGTAGGCTACTTTATCCCATGCCCAAAGGAGTTGGGCTGATCCAATGTACACTTGAAGGTGTTTAGGCACCATCCAACTGAAGGAAGAAGAAGGCCGCATCTGTTAGTCTCGACGATCAGATCGTCATTGATTGAGAGCCTCAAATCCAACTTGAGAAGGTGGATCAGATCTGGAGAAGGCATCCTAGATTGAGTTCGAGTGGACACCTATAGAGGACGGGTACGTGCGTGGCCCCATAGTGAACCTCGGAGATCATTTGATCATCGGATCATGGAGATCGTCCATCTAATCAAGGTAACGAGTTGTTTCAATTGATTTTATACATACTGAATTTTGACAAACGATCTGTATTTTTATCTATGTTTCAGGTGCCGGGTTGAGAATAGTTTTGAATTCCACTATACCAATTTGATCGACTCAGAAAGCAATCCTCAACCTTTAACTGATATCAAAGCGAGATTGAGGTCTGAAAAATAGATCAAAATTAGATTTGATCAGATGAGATCTGATGTAGTCAGTAGATCTAAAGTAGTTTAGATTTATATTTCAGCATGTGTTAGATACATCTAATATATTTCTTATATATATGATATGTATAGAACTAGATTTTACATATGTGATATGTAGTAGATTAGATCTAACTAATTTTCCAGTAGCTAATTACTTGAATTGAGTGAACACTGATGTATAAATTTTAAATAAACCGCAAGCACACGGTGTG
>KE505374.1:89893-102735 GCA_000441515.1 Elaeis oleifera
TTTTTTAATTTTTTTTATGATATTTTTTATTTTTTTAGATCCATTTTTTTTAGATATTTTTTAAAAAAATAATTTGAAATAACGATTTTTATTTGAATCAAAATTAAAATTTTATATTTTTTATAAATTAAAAATTATAATTTTTATTTTTTTATTTTTTTTTGAAAATAAATAATTAAAATCGTCATTTGAAATGACGTTTTCGAAAATGTCATTGAAATAATATTTTAAAAATATTATTTCAAATAGTGATTTTAATATTTTTTTTTTGATCGTCCATATGGAACAGAGAGGATAGTGACGTGTACACTGTAAAATATCATTTCAAATGATATTTCATAAATTTATATTATTTTATAAATAAATTAAAAATATATTATTTTAATAAATAATTTTTTAAAATTATTTAAATAATAAATATTAAAAAAAATAGCTTCCTCCAAAATCAAATCCAAAGACCGTCATAGTATTTTGCTTTGGGAAGGAACTCTTATAATCCCTCGTTCGGATTGCTGCTCGAAGATAGATGAGCTGAGCGCCAGAACTTCCTGAGTGCCCAACAGCGCATTGGACGTCGTGGTTGGCTTCTAATTGGTATAATCCTGGATCCCACCTAACTACTGGACATATTCTTAGGCTACTTGAAAAGTGGATCGCGAAGAGGTAAAGAGATTAGTAATATGATAATGATTTATTATGTTACTTATATAATTAGGTTAGCCAGGAAAGCTGCATATTTGAGAATGCAAATTAGAGCTCTTTAGATTACTTTCATGAAAACCCAACTGTAAGCTTCAGAGTTCATCCAATCAAGTGCCTTACAATGGTTCTTGACAACTAGAAGAAATCCGGACTCCTTCCTCGCACCAACTGTGCACGTCAATATGATTCACATCACTTTGAGGCCTCCATCCTCTAACTTCCTCAAGATTAATTTTAATGGCACTATATTGGATAGTGGAGCCAATTAAAGGACTGGCATTGTTGTTCTTAATTCCAGCTCACTTTTTTGTGGCAACAAGAGGATATTATCTCCAAGATCTCACGATTCTGCTAGCTAGTAGAATCATTGCTAGTAGGATCACGAGGGGCATGGGAAATCTAATTTATGCTACCACCATGGGAAATATTCTACGTTCCACACAAAACGGTTGTTTGAGTCAAATTTCTTTTGAGGTAGTTGGAAAAAGGAGTTCAGTCAAGGCTGCATCCAATAACTAGTTAGCTTGAAATAATCATTAGCTACTCAATTGTTTCCCACCGGAAGAACTGATTGGGAAACTAGATTGGAATTCTTGTCAAGGCAAATCAAGGTAGGATTAAGACTTGGAACACCGTTGACCATAATTTTAGATAGAACCTATTGCTGTACCTCTACGATGAAGTGATGAGGTGGTAGGATAGCTCAGGTCGCCAGCCAAGCTGGAGTAGTCGAGTATTGATCTAGACCTTGAGGAGCTGTAAAAAAAGTCCACACACATCGAAGAAGAAAGTGGGGGTTCTTCGATGGGGAACTCTCTAATGGTTAAGTCAAAAAGAGTCAGAGAGGGAGAACAACGAAGAAAGATGGTGAGAGTGAGTAGGGTCCAGAATCCTCCTTTCTTCTTCCTATCCTTTCATTTTATAGGAAAGTTTGTTAAGCGATTAGCGTCTGTCGGAGCCAAAGTAGTGGGTGTCGGAGCTAGAGTAGTAGGTGTCAGCAGGTTGTTATAGAGCCAGTTGTCCACATCTAGAAAAGTAGTAGGCTGTTGCAACAGAATGCTAATTCATCATCGTCTGCACACCAGTGATATCCGTGGTTCCCGATCTATAGGCTAGTTCATAGGAATCACAATATAGCTTGTAGGAATTTGGGGCAGCAATGAGGCCAGATCGGTCAAAAGCTTATGACATTGACTTCATCTAAGTGCCGACCTCATGTGGTCAAACATCTACCAATGACATCACTACTGCGTATGGTACATGTCCCAAGTTATCCTCATCATGATGCTAGGTATCCGTCACATACTCAAAGATCGAACACATCATCGAATAGACCAAATATGGCATTGTACGTAGAAGGCATTTGAATTACGAGGAAGTTCAACAGCACAACAGCCTGCTGAGGTGATTTTTATGCGGTTATGAGCAGTTCCACTTATCTTCAACAGCTACCAAATTATCGTAGAATCCGACTAGCAGTGCATTGACCCGCTTTAGTTGTTCATTAGATATTTTATTTTTGGAATGCATCATAATATAAAATATCGACAAAATTTTTATTATCAATTAGAATTCTTTTACATCATAATTCGCTATCGTCATTGAAATGACAATAGTATTATTATGAAGAGTTTGAACTTTGATTATATCATTATTTAAGAAGAATAATATCATTGGAGGATGAGGGATTTGCTTCCTCAATTCGCCACCTCTTCTAAGTGGATCTTTCAGCTTCCTCTTCTGCTCCACTAGTTTTGGGTCCCATGAACCCGAATAGATCCATGCAAGTTCAGATCTTAATTTTAATTCCAATTCTCTATGTATCACGCCCTGACCCCAGCATCTAAATTGGCCATGGAACAGTTGCACACTCTCAAGGATAAGATCCTAAAGAATATGCAAGATCTTAAGATTTATTAAAATCTCAAAATCTAATGAATACTATTGATCTCAATTCATAATATATATTCTACATTAATAAATATCAATTTTTAAATAATTTATTAAATTTAATTATCCAACTAATATTGATGATGCTCTATCTAATCAATCCTTTCAAATCATGCTCCCAACCTTAGCCAAGCATAAGGATCTTACAAAACTCTAAAAAGAAAAAAAGAAAAGAAAAGGGTTGTGAGCTTTATAGTCTAATAAAATTTTTATACATCAATACTAATATAATAATAATAAATAAGAAAATAACAATGGTTGTTATCCATATCAATCACATATCAAAAGAAACCATGATTTATAAATCATGCATAGCAAATATATCTTTTTTTTATACAATGAGTCACATCATATAATTATCTTAAACCAACATATATTAGATCAATCATATTAAGGTGCTCAACTTTAGACTATCGTCATTATATTTTCAATCTATGATAGAACAACAAAAGTGGCTAGTCCTATGAATTACCACAACCACCTATGATAGAATAACAATGTGGCTAGTCCTATGGATTATCATAATCATATTTTAAGCCCATGATGAGTAGTTAGTCCAAAGGATTATAGGTGCTCAACTCTGAATTACCACAACCACGTTTCATATTCGTGATAGGACAATAATTCAGTGGCTAAAGGACCACAAGCACTCGATCTTGAATTACTACAATCATATTTTAAGCCCATGACAGAGCATCAATAAAGTGGCTAGTCTAAAATACTACAAACTCATATTCAATCAACAATTCAATTCTATGCTTGTTAAGTATTATAATTTAAAATTGCACTCTTTTACAAAATTCGATGCACAGGATTACCAAAATCTATCTAAGTCAACATTAGCGATATGTCATATATAACTTCATATAAAATCATGCAAATACTTAACAAATAAGTATATAGCATATAAATATCAAAAGCCATATGAATCAAAATCACTAATGCACAAAATATTTTTATATAAATAGGTGAAACTAAACTCAATAGGTTTATGATCTGGGGGTCAAGAACCCTACCCAAGATTCTCCGATCCAAAGGATTGTTCATTTATAGAACTAAATTTAATATTAAAATAAAGTCCATTGGATAGGAATCATCTATCTAGAACCCTTAGTCGGGATTCATTAGGGGTTTGCCATCCAACCCCTTCCTAAAATCCCTAGCCTAATTAGAGAAATAAAAGAAATGAACAAAAGGTAGAGAGAGAAGGAAGAAGATAAGAGAGAAAAGAGAGAAGAAACAACTCTCTCCATTCTTTTCAAATAGGGGACTACTCCCCTTCTTCCTCTCTTCATCCCAAGCTCTCAAGCAGAGGAACCTGGGATCAGTGATCCATGATGATGCCTGCCGGTGGCCATGGTGGCAATCCTGACCATTGCCATGGTTGGCAGTGCTCAGTAAAACAAAAAACAACCAAAACGAGGAAAACTCATCCATGACCTCACGGTGATTGCTGGCTTTAAGTGAAGGCAGAAAAACCAAAAAAAAAGAAGTGAAACAAGGTGGTCCACATCTTACCTAAGTCCAGCAAGGCTGAAGGCATATTCTGGTGGTGAATCAGCAATGGCTCTCCGAGACCACTCCAAGAAAAATCAAGAAGAAATCAAGGGTTTTTGCCAGTAGAGGATCAGAGACGAGAGATGATGCATAGTGGGAGAAGTTGGGGTTCATTTTACAGGTGGAGTTTTGGGCTCCGACAAGCCCTAAGATTCAATTTCCGACAGAAATCGAGAGGAAGAGGTGGACTCCCATTGGGAGTCCCCTTCTTTAGCCTCATATGCCCAGCACGTGAGTTTCCCATCCTTTTTTTGAGATCGACTTTAAAATTCATGCGGAAAAAAGAAGGTAGTCAATGGGTGGGGTTCTTACAATATGTCCATCGATTGAACTGAGTATGGATTTTGGATAAATAAGAGTGTGTAAGAACCAAGACATCTAAATGTTTTGAATGAACTGAGTATGGATCTAATTCAAGTTACCCAATAAATTCAAAAAGAAATGAAAAGAAATGGTATGATGCTAATGCATAATGGCTAGATATGAGACAAGCCTTTGAAATTAGGAGCATGACATTATGGATCAAGGGCATATTGCAAAAGGTAGACACGATATCCATCAACATACTTCTTAAGAAAAGTTAAATGTGCTGAGTATGTCTTGAGTTTTATTTCTAGAAGAAAAATGTACATTAACTTCTAGAATGTCTACTTTGGATATCAATTTGAGGCTATATTGACTTAGGACACTAGCCTAAGCTAAATATTATAGAAATGCTAGTTTGAGTATAAATCAGCTTACTCTTTATATATATCCCTTGTAACCCTCAGGGAAGAGCGTAATTGAGTGTCCCAGAGATCAAATGTTTGGAGGCTAGAGTTTATAAGGTAATTTATACTCTATAATCTTTATTTTTTTATAATGAAGCATTTTGCACCTTCTCTGCCTATGGACATAGCTCAATAGACTAAACTATATAATTTGTATGCTCTTGTTCTTTCTTCCTTTCTTTCTTATTTCATTATTCTCATTGCCTGTTGCAACAAATGATATTAGAGTTTTGATATTTTAGTTAGAGTTGTAAAATAGATGAATAGGACACTCATGAAGAGAGATCGTTGTATGCCTTTAAATGCTAAACTCGACAAAATTTTTCGGACTAAAGTAGTTAATACAGCACAGTACCTAATAAATTGGTCTCCATCAACTACAACCAAGTTCAAGATTCCGCATGATGTATGGTCTGGCCACTCTATCAATTATCCTGATTTGAGAATATTTGATTGCCCTACCCAACATATGTTCATGTGAATGATGCTAAACTTAAACCGAGAGCAAAAATATCCATATTCCTAGATTATACAAATGGGTGAAGGATATAGATTATGGTATATAGATGATTTTAGATCGCTCGAAATTATTACTAATAGAGATATTACTTTTGATGAGTTAATTATGTTAAACCAAAAGAAGGAATCTATTGATAATACAGATATAGACCACGGTGTCAGTAAACAAGTGGAGCTTGATGTTGAAGCTTCAAGGAGAGTGTAACAAAACTCTCCAATTCAATCCAATCAGATAGAGATAAGATTTTATACAGGATGATTAAATCACCACAATAACAAGCATAGTATTGCTATAGGTAGGGAGAGGAGATAGATTAGATCATCTTCATGATATGCAAATATGATTGCTTATACTCTAGCAGTAGCTAAGAGTATTAGGGGTAAGAAATGTTCTTAATATTAAGATGCAATTAATAGCAAGGAGTCTATAGAATAGGTTGCAACTATGAATGAAGAAATTGAGTCACTTTAGAAAAGTTATACTTAAAAGTTAGTATAGCTACCTAAGGGTACTAAAATAACAGTGGGCTACAAATGGATTTTCAAGAAGAAAGAAGACAATCTTGGGGCTTAGATGACATGACTCAAGGCATGGTTAGTTGCAAAAGATTATATCAGAAGAAGGGAATGTATTTTCATAAAGTATTTTATCTTGTTGTGAAGTATAGCTCCATATATGTTCTACTTGCTATGGTTTGTGTATTTGATTTAGAGCTTAAGCAGCTTGATGTCAAAACTATCTTCTTATATAGTGAGTTAGAGAAATAAATCTATATATCATAGTCAGAGAATTACTTGTTTCAGATAAAAGAATTATGCTTGCCTATTGAAGAAATCTTTATATGATCTGAAGTAGTCATTTAAATAGTGGTACAGAAGATTTGATACCTTCATGGTTAATAATTACTAAAATTACTATGATAGTTATGTTTATTATAAAAAAACTCTCAAATGATTCCTATATATATTTGTTATTGTATATTGATGATATCTTCACTACAGCTAAGGATAAATATGAAATTAGTAGGTTGAAAGTTTAGTTAATTGGTGAATTTGAAATGAAGGATTTGGGTGTGGCAAATAAGATTTTGGAGATAGAGATTCATTGAGATTAGCAAGTAGGTCAATTGTACTTATCTCAAAAAAAATATGTAGAGAAGGTGCTTGAATATTTTAGTATAGATAGATCCACACCAAAGAGTACTCTTTTGGCTTCACACTTTAAATTATCTACTTTATTGCCACTGCAAACTAAGGAGGTGGAGAATACATCATGTATTTGATATATTAGTGCAATTGGTAGCTTGATATATGCTATGGTTTGTACTAGGTCTGATATTTCACATACTATTAATATGGTTAGCAGGCATATGGGAATCCTGAAAGACACAATAGCAAGTCGTGAAATGGAATATAAAATATTTAAGAGGCTCTACAAACATTGGCTTAGCCTATCATAGTAGCAAATCAATTGACGGTATTGCAAGCTATTTTTATTCTGATTAAGAAGGTGATTTGGATAAATGATGATTATTGACTGGATATATCTTTACTTATTTTGGTTGCACTATTATTTGGAAGGCTATACTTCGGTCTACAATTATTTATCTACAGCTAAAATAAAGCATATAGCTGTAACAGGGGGAGTCAAGGAAGCTATATAATTACATGTTCTTATTGATGGTCTTGGCTTTAACAGCAGTTAATAATGGTACACTGTGATAGCTAGTGCCCTGTTTACTTAGCCAAAAATCTAATATATCATGAGCGGATCAAGCAATTAATGTCAAATAACATTTTATTCAGAAGATTATAAATAATGATATTATTACAGTTCAGAAAACAAGCATTGAAGAGAATCCAACTGATATATTAATAAAATCACTTCCAATTAATAAGTTCAAGAACTTCTTAGACTTGATTGGTATTTGTAGAGGTTAATGCCCTTAGAGGCAGATAAGAAAGACATAGTGAGAAAGATTTCGATATATTTGACTTTGTAAACTTCAAGCCAAGATAAAATTGTTGAGTATTTTTAAAATTTCCTTCTAGGAGGATAAATTCACATCAACTTCTAGAAGATCTATGTTGGATAACAATTCAAGTCAATATCAACTTAGGATCCTGGCCTAAACTAATTATAATAGAAAACCTGTTCGAGTCTAAATCAGCTTACTTCATTATATATATCCCTTGTAACCTCAAGACGAGTGTAATTAAGTGTCCTAGCGATCAGGTATATTAGAGACTAGAGTTTGTGAGGTACCTTTTATACTCTGTAATCTCCAAAAGTGAAGCATTTTACATTGTCTTTACCTGTTGATGTAGGTATATAGACTGATCCTTTATATGCTCTTGCTCTCCTCTTACTATTTTCTCTCTTGTTCTTTCTTATTTCATTATTCTTTTATCTATCGCAACAAAATGCATGCACAATTATGTAATTAAGTCAAATATTGGATCCAGATTTGCTCTGGTAGTTTCTTTTACCGTATACAGTTGTCCATTTTTTGATGGGGTCTTTAATTGGACTCGTACCTGATGATTCAAAAGTCGACGTGTTTGAGTCAAGTCCGAACTTTCAAGTCTACGTGACGATGCTATGAGGAAAATTATCCATATTCCATAAATGACAGCTACCCGAGGCAATCTTCTTTTGAGGCAGCTGGAAAACAGAGTCCAATCAAGGATGCATCAAACAACTAGTTAGCTTGAAATGATCACTACTCTGTTGTTTCAGATTTTTAGCCTCTGTTCAAATAATAGCACTGTGAGGCGAGCACATTGCTAATTATTCTTTCAATTTTCACTAAAGAATACCTTGTGCTCGCCCCTTCATACACGTCATACGCCAATTTTATTTTCAACTAGGGTTTCTTCTGTGAAGCCCTGCAAACTTACACCACTAAGCTTTTTTAACCAATAAGTATAGCTTCACTTCCTCGAGTTATAATGTGTTCCGTTCTTCCAATTTTGTGATGAGACATACACCCTTTCAAGTTACAGTGTTCTACGCTCTCTCTATGTGAGTGCTAACAAGACTGGTTAAAACATGATATCGTTTTCATCAAACGACCAAATTCTTCCCTGTGCAAGTTATCGAGGTCCCATTTCACTAATCGTCACATCATTTATAGATACCGAGTTAGATTTTTCCTCGCACTGATAAGAGCTCTCCCCGTTTGGTGGATTGGGACTTCTGTTTCCTGAATCCACATCAACCTCGGTGGTTGCACTGCCTTGGACAAGATATGCAGGTACAGAAGGAGTTGAAACAGTGACAGAGTGACCACTCAGCATGAGAACAACCAATTCCATGCTTGGTCTCTTCGTTCGGTCTTCCTGGACGCAGAGTAAACCCATATGAATGCATCTGGAGGCTTCTTGCCTATCATACTGATCACCAAGGCTTCGATCCATCAAATGCAGTGCCTTCCCTGCGTTCCAGTGCTTCCATGCCTTCATTACATGCAAGCAAAATCAAGATCCACAACTAGGCTTGTCTGATGCAATTTGTGCTACTAAATCATTGGTAGATATCTTAGTATTGATTGGCGTAAGAGTATCAAATGCTTACATAGCTTAGGAGATTCGCAGCATACCCTGATCCTGTAAAGTCAGTGATTCGTCGACCAGTCACAATTTCTAGAACAAGAACTCCAAAGCTAAATACATCCGATTTTGTTGAGATGTGTCCATGTATTGCATACTCTGGTGCCATGTACCCACTGCATACCGCCATAGAAGAGTCATGTGTTGAAGCAACAGTATGTTATTGACTAAAGAAGAAATAGATATCTTGTAATCAAGTGAAAGATCAAAATTATAAAGATTTACAATGCTAACTAGTAGTCACAACAATTGAAATATGGATTGAATGTATAAATCAATAAGGACTGTAACATACTATGTCCCAGCAATTCGGCTAGCAATTCCTCGTGTTTTGTCTTCATCAAAGAGCTTTGCTAAACCAAAATCTGAAATCTTAGGGTTCATGTACTGATCTAGCAGAACATTATTGTTTTCAGATCCCGATGAATAATCTTGAGTGGAGAATCTTGGTGCAGATAAAGAAGCCCTCTTGCAATCCCTTCAATAATATTGTACCGCCTTCCCCAGTCTAGCAGTCTATTTTTCATGGGATCTATTCCAATGAAGTCAAAACCTAGTCAGTGCATGTAATTATGTCATCATGATCAATTTTTAAAAATAAATAAATACAACATGAGATTCTTGTGTCCATGCAACATTATCCTTTTTCTAACAAAATCAACATCTGGTCAAAAATAATAACATAGGAATCACAGAGCAAGATTCTGCAAAAAGAGAGTTGACCAGATTTAAGTAGGTAATAATATATATGTACACATCATTAGGACTTCATATGCCCCTCAAAAATGAGGCTAAACCAACCTGTACAATCCTGAGTACTTTTTATATCCTTTCAACTTTGTAGAACGATCTTTGGCTTACATGTCAAAAACTCATCTATTTAAATCTAGCCTTCTCTTAGTACTACAGTGGAATTGTTAGTGGAATTAGTGTTGGTTATAATCTAACATGAAATGCAGAATTCCTTGACCATTGATCAACCGAAAAAACAAATAGGCTAAAAGGTTGAGCGATAACCCAGCAGCTCATCATCTGAATGAAACCAAAACCAACAAAGAGCAAAGCCTCCAAGAAGCAATCTAACATGAAATTAAAGGCACTATATATTATGATAAGAATCAGCCTTTCAGGAGTGAATAAGCAATGACTGCATTTCATGTAAGTTGCTTATAAACTCTACCCGAATTAGTTCCTTGACTGTTATCAAAGAAAAGTTCACTTCGAGATGAAGTAGGACATTAACAAGGTAAACTCTGCTCCGACCAAAAAACTAATGGACACAAAAGGAATAAAATTCATGTTAACCATGACAATAAAAGGAAATGAAAGATCACTAAATTTTGTAATAGAATTGCTAAAATAGTGATATTTATAGCCTAAGCCAGATTTGGATATATCTTTCGTACTTCCAATCTAAATTCTATAGAGAAACATGCATGCACATACTTGTTGCTATTAGGAAGGTTGGCAAAATATGACCCGAGCAGTCAAAAACCGATCCATGATTGACTTGCCATAAGAAGGTTTGGATTTGGGTTTGGGTTAAATGAGTTCTGCTCATAAATAGGTCAACTCGATTAACCTATTTAATATTTGGATCGAATTTGGGTTTTTGACATTTGACCCATTTAACCCTTTTAACTCATTTAATATTTAGATTGGATTGAGTCAGATAATCTATTTAAGACCTATTTAACTAATTTAAAACTTGCTTAACCTATTTATATTCTGTTTAACCTGATCTGTTTAACCCTTTCAAAATCTACTTAATCTGTTTAACCCATTTAACATGATTTGATCCATTTAATAAATGGTTTATGTGGGTCAAATTGGGTTATCTATTTAATAAATAGGTCAAGTTCATATATAAATTTTAATCTATTTAATAAACCGATCAGATTCTGGTGGACAATTTTTTGACCAGACATGCATCTGACCCAAACCGACCTGATTGCCGCCCCTACTATTAAGAGTGAAAACATGAGGTGAATTAGGACCAAATTTTAAGTTAGATCTAATAGTCCTACCACAGGTTAGAGACTCAACTCTAATAATCCAAGCCATTAGATGTGATCTTCTATCTGTAAACTACTTACAAACCAAAAATCATATGATTTGATGTCCTTGAGTTTATGTGGGGAGCAATCAAATAAAAGCATTTTATTGTGTTATTTAAACTATTCATGTTTGACAAGCTGATGCATAGGCTGGCCAATGCCTCCTAATCAAATTATATTTTGGTGATCATGTCCAATGATTTAGATCATCATTATTGCCCCTTGTCTTTCACCAAAGACTGATCAGATTGGACTGGATCCTAGTCCACCTCTAAAATAATTAAATTATATGATCTACAGCATATATAGAAAAAGGCTAGCGAAAAATACATGGTATAGTGATACGTCAGGTCCTAGCCATATTACTTCTTTAGTGGTAAAACTAGTGGCATTTTCAACTTGTAAAGAGTGTAAGTTTTCTCATGGGGAGAAGAGGCAAGAAGTGCATACCAATAAAAATTTGTCAAGGCTTGTGTTATAGAGAAATTCATAGACTAGTAGCCTTTCTCCGTGTTCTAAGCAGAATCCCAATAGCCTCACAAGATTTTTATGCTGAAGCTTAGCAAGGAAACAACCTCATTTTTAAACTCCAAGAGCCCTTGCTTGGAACCTGCTGAAAGTCTTTTCACAGCTATTTCCTGGCTATTTGGTAGCACTCCCTTTTGCAAAGTCAAAATAACAGAAGAAAACAATTATGTTTAATTCAAACTGAATGGAGACTAACCATAACGATAGAGTACTCCATTACCTTATAAACTGATCCAAAACCACCTTCTCCAAGCTTGTTTGTGTCGGAAAAGTTATTGGTGGCAGTTCCAATTGTACTCAAGTCAAATAATAGAGTTCCAACGTTTTTGTCCTCCTCATTTTCAATGTCTGGTTGTCCTGACATATGTTTTACATAAAACCATGAATTGGATTTGAGCTTTTAACAAAAAACAATGTGCATATATTCTTCTTTGATGTCTAAATTAAAAAAGAAAACGGCGGATACTTACTAAATAAATTTGTAAATTTTCTCCTCCTCCTCAAACAAATGAAAACGGCAGATAAGACTATCAGCATAACAAACGTGGAGACAACAAGAAGAACAATCATCACTGCATTGTTCTTTTTTCCTGAACCAAAATGATAATGTTTTAGAAATATAAATACCTCTATCTCATAGAGGAGAATTTTATAACTTATCAAATTATTGCTTGCTAACTACCACTGCTAAACTACCAATGATGGTCAATATGTCAAGGTGATCAAGCTATGCAGACTAGTCGAAAAGAACCAACATAATATAGCATGCCCATTTAAAAGTGTCATGTGAATAATTGTTGTCAAAATTTCAAGGATTGCTTCTTGTCATAGTGAAAAAAAGGGAACAAAATAGAATCCTATCCAAATTTTATAGAATTTGAAGTTAGCATAAAAACTTTCATGTAACTTGTGTTTATCTAAGTGTTCTAAACCAACACATGAGCCACACATGCAATTCAGTTCTAGCTAAACAAAATTATGCATGTGAAGTAATTAAGCGTGAGATCACATCAAGTAAAGGATTTTGCTACGGTGCTCCTTTATAATATTTATTATAAAAGATATTTTAGAGATTTTATTTTCTTTCCCCTCCCATCATCCCACCCCCGCACTGCCATCGCCCCTTCCCTAGTGGTCTTCCCCCCCT
>KE505374.1:103175-121119 GCA_000441515.1 Elaeis oleifera
ATGCCCTCCCTCCCGCCACCGCCCTGCTGCACTCCTCCCATACCTCTCTTCTTCTTCATCTCCACCGCGACACCCCCTTCCTGCACCCCCCCCCTCTTCTTCTTCTCCACCACCCACCCGTAGGTCCTCCGCCCGCCAGTGCTCCTCCATTGGCATGGTTCCACCACTGTGCCCCCTCCCTCATCCACGGTGCCCCGCCACCCCTGACGGGTCTTTCACCCATTGGTGCTATGTTCTTTTCCCACAGTGCCCCCAATGCGCCTCCGCCTATCAGATCCTCTGCCTCCGCCACCGCCCTCCCAACTCCTCCGGCAGCCCGCTACTTCTCTGCACTACCACCCTCTCCCACCCCCTTCCCCATAGCCCGCGGATTCTCCGCGCCACCCTCCCACTCTTTCTCTCCTCCCCGTAGCCCGCGGCTTCTCCGCACCACTACCCCTGATTCCCGTGGCTTCTCCGTGCCACACCCTAACCACTTCGACCCCTTTCCTCCCACACCTCTACCTTCAATGGCATCCGCGGCTTCTCCGCACGCCCACCCCCCCTCCTTCGATGGCATAGAGAAGGCTTTTTGCAACAAAAAAGGGACATAAAATAATACTAATCTTTGAAATATTTACCGCACCAATCATACATATGGATCTCTCATCCAGTTGAAATATGAATGGTCCATATTTAATCCGATAGTTAGAAATATATAAAAATAAAAGATTAAAATATCCTTGGAGCAACCCTTAAATAAATGAAGAATGTGCAGGATAAAAGTTTGTCTATCCATTGGCAACAAATATCTAAGGTTGAATCCACTAAAAAAAAGAAAGATCTTTCATCTCAAACATCTCTTCTTGCATTCCCGTTCTTAAAGTAAAATTTTCATTCTAAATACTCTACAGAAGCCTTTTTGTCCTTGACACCGACCAAAACAGGATAGCTTTCTCCACGTCACCCTCCTAATTTTACTAACCGTCGTATTCCAGTGAGCCTATCCTTGACTAGTTGAGGCATGTTTCCTATTTCAAATACTGCTTTGCCCTTAATCAAGTGAGAATTACTTATAGCTATGGGAAAGTTGATTTCAATTTTTGTTGCTAGTTGTGAGTTTCCAAAAGTCTAACAAACGGATTAAAGATGAAGATTTTGAACAGCATCCAGCTGGGTAGATGAATCCATGAATATGATCAGAAAGCATTTGCAAGTGATCTGGGACGGATGTAGTATCCTATGATGCACGATTCGGAAAATAAATAAATAAAATAAATGGTACTGGTCGGTAAATCTTGCTTCATTAGTCCTAAAATGCAACTGGTCTTCAGAATGATGAATAAAATTTTGAGAGTTTGTTATGGGAAATCGAGGGGTCAATCAGATGATATCCAACTCATTTCTCCTGTGATGCCACCACAATTGGTGGTGAGGTTTAGGCGGTGGAACCAGGGCAGCATGCTGCTATCATTGTGATGGACACTTGTAATTCGGGAGATGTATTATCAGCTGAATCCCTGTAATCTTCGTGCATCTCAGGGGAGACAGCTAGCTTCATTTGATGGAATTATAGCAGCAAGTTACCCTGGAAGAATACTATAAGCTCTCCTATCAAAAGAATAAATGGTAACAAAATCTCCTGTTACCCCTGTCCTTTCCTGGTGGAGTGCTGCCCTTCGGGGGCGGAGAGACCGTATCATCCGGTGGAGGTGGCGGTGGCGCCCGACAGACTCGTTGTAGAAAGGGTTGATGTCAAACCTCATCAAGCAATTGTATCCCAAGACCGCCGCTCCTTGCTTCCCCCAACAAGTATTTGGTATATTTCCAGCCGACACCGTCAGGCACCCATAGCATTCGTCCCCGACTGATTTCTGATGCACTGCACCAGCCCGTACAGCGTCGTCGAGGTCATGAATTTTGCCTCCCCGGTTGCGAACATGAGCGCCGAATGGTACGCCGCCCGCTCCGTCAAGTTGTTGAATAGCTCGCTCACCAAGTGCTCGAACCTCGTCGGTTCCGACACGTTCCCCAAATCGTAGATGATCTCTCTGAATGAGATGTCATCGGATGAGGAGGAGGAAAAGCTGCGGTTGGAGTAGCGGAGGAAGCATTTATCGGGCCAAATGGCCGCGGACTTCCCCGAGGGCAGAGCTGGAGGAGGTCTTGGTCGGCGCTGGAGAGGCAAGACTGGCACTCGTCTTGGGAGACGTCGCCACGGCAGAGGGCGAGGCCGAAGACTTGGTCGGGGCCTGGCCCTTGGACAGGGTGGCGAAGCCGGTGGAGAGGGTGGCAGAGGAGAGGGAGGGGAGGAGGAGGTTGAGGTTGGAGTGGTAGGTGCTGTTCATGGTGTAGTTGGAGTCGGTGGAGCACTCGTACCAGATGTTCTCGCTGGCCCAGCAGGGGCGTAGACGGTAGTGAAAAGGGCGGAAAGGAAGAGGACTTGGGGAAGTTTCGGGAGGACATGGGAAGGCATTGGTAGATTCGATGCCATGGTGTCATCGGAAGGGTCGAGAGGAAGAGCAAAAGGTGGATGTTGTTGGGTGTGGAGTCTTTCATCGGAGTCCGGATTCTCTGACCGGAGAACGTTGGACTAGTTATGAAGCTTTGCCGGAAGCGATGGAACGAGACTCGTCGCCGTGGACTGACGAGACTTCCGTGCTTGCAGCGTGAATTTCTGTTTTCCAGCATCGGTATGAACACCCCAATCTTGACTTTATGTTCCCGCCGGCGGAGAATTATCGCATGGCCAGGTCTAGCGGATCAAACCAAATGCCGAAGCATCATGCGGTAGTGCCCGATCATGACCTGTTTAAATACAACAGGGCAACGTGACGAGTGGCTATTGGACTGATCCACTGGAACAGTTCAACTACTAATTAGACTTGCAGGCGAGGCAAAGACGGGACGACTGTGGAGAAGACCGCGTATTGGAGCTGTGTTACGACAACTCATATCCAGGAAACTGGGCTTGATTATTATTTTGTCAGTTAGACAATGACGATAGATCTGCAAAATAGATTAAAATCAATTTTGAAATAAAATAAAGAATGGAAGGGGAAATGACCCGGAGATCGATTTCCATCCGGTCCGAGCCCCAAATTGGACTGAAAGGATCAGCTTCCTCCAAAGTCAAATCCGAAGACTGTCGCAGACTCGAAGTATTTTGCTTTGGGAAAGGAACTCTTATAATTCCTCGTTCGGATTGCTGCTCGAAGATAGATGAGCTGAGCGCCATGAACTTCCTGAATGCCCAACAGCACATTGGATGTCGTGGTTGGCTTCCAATTGGTATAATCCTGGATGCCACCTAATCACTGGACATATATTATGAGGCTATTTGAAGAATGGATCGCGAAGAGGTAAAGAGATTAGTAATATGATAATGATTTATGATACGGATAGAAAAATCTTGCTTCGAACGGAGCAGGCACACAGAAAATCTCATTTGGTCTAATCTTGATGCTCATCGGTCCGAGATATTTTCAAGACCATTGCAAGCTGGCGTTTTAAAAAAATTTATACTTAATATTATTGTCCGATTTATGCTGGTTAAGAAAATTTTGAAATCCACATGATAGCCTATCATGAATAGATAAAGAAGAACATAACGACATATCTTTTCAAATAAAATAAAAATAACAAACATATTTCGTCCAATAAAACAAGCCTAACAATCTAATTCTTCAGACTCATCATGGCACTTCCACCATTATTGATAAATTGAGGGCCAAAGGTGATTCTTGAGGTACACAATCACTTCTCTCTCAATATATATTTCTTCCATTTTTCTTAATCTTTTGACATAAGCACCAGAGGATCTCTACTAGAGTCAACTTCAATCAGAGACTTATTTGGCAGATCAAGCCATTGCCACCAGACGCCAACCATATCTCTTCTCTGACCGATCTAGTTTCCACCAGAAGACTAGCGGTAATAGATTGGCATTAAAAGGAGGGGTCTAGATCCATTTACAGGAAGAAGCAAGGAGCAAACATCCAATCACAATGGCACCATATAAAAGGATCTCGTCATGTTGCTCCAACGCCACTGCTTTAAGGGCAATCGGAGTCCCTACCAACTCTTAGGCACCCCCATGATGGACGGAGGTGCTGCTTCCACCCTCCTAATCAGCTATGGGGGTGGACCTTGATCAGTTCAAGTTACTTGTGTAGCAAGTGCAAATCGTAGCTACTGCCGTACAAATGATGCAACGAGACACTAAGGGAAGGGCCTTGACTAGCACTGCCTCAGCATCCTTCATGTAGCCCAGAAGGGAAGAGGTAGAGTCAGCACAGCTGACCTAGAAGCCCTATTTAGGAAAGGAGATCCCCTACTCCACAATTCGAGAGAGATTTCACTTTAGGCCAATCTCATCATCGATCTTCATCTCGGTATTTAGAACCGGCGAGCTCTGAGATGCAATGATTTTCGTGCTTGTAGCTTGAATTTAATTTCTGTTTGTCAGCATTGGGTATGAACACTCCATTGACTGTATGTTCCTGTCGATGGAGAAATTATCGCATGACCAGGTCCAATGGACCAACCCAAATGCCGAAGCAAGCTATGGCAGTGTCTGATTATGGCCTCCGTATGGCATGCATCAGGTTTGACCCCATCAAATCCCACAGTGGATAACACGCCACGCTAACCCTCGTATGCCATCAATTCTTAATTGCACGCTATCCACCATGCATATGTTCCGGGATTTGGCCTGGTTCACTTGTACCTAGTGCATGCAAAAATTTCTCCCGATTATGAGCTATTTAAATTCAAGAGGGCAATGCGACGAGCGTCTATCGGACTGATCCACCGGAACAGGTCGACTAATAATTGGGTGTGCAGGCGGGCCAAAGGCAGGACGACTGATGGAGAAGACCGCGTATTAGAGCTGCGTTACGACAACTGATATCCCGAAAACTTGGCTTGATTATTATTTTATTAGTTAATCAATGATAATAGATCTGCAAAATAGCTTAAAATCAACTTTGAAATAGAATAAGAATGGAAGGGAAAATGATGCGGAGATCAGCCCAAATTGGGCTGAAAGGATCAGCTTCCCCCAAAGTCAAATCCAATGACTGTCAATGTGTTTGGCCTTAGAGAGGGACTCTTATATTCCCTCGTTTTGATTGCTGGTCGAAGATAGGTGAGCCGAGCCACGCACTTCTTGAATGCTCTACAGCACATTGGATGTCGTGGTTGGCTTCTAATTGGTATAATCCTGGATCCCACTTAATTACTGGACATATTCTTAGGCTACTTGAAAAATGGATCGCGAAGAGGTAAAGAGATTAGTAATATGATAATGATTTATTATGTTACTTATATAATTAGGTTAGCCAGGAAAAACTTCATATTTAGAATGCAAATTAAAGCTCTTTAGATTACTTTCATGAAACCCAATTAAGTTCATCCAATCAAATGCCTTACAACGGTTCTTGACAACTAGAAAAAATCCGGACTCCTTCCTCACACCATCTGTGCACGTCAATATGATTCACATTACTTTGAGGCCTCCATCCCCTAACTTCCTTAAGATTAATTTTAATGGCACTATATTAGATAGTGGAGCCAATTAAAGGACTGGCATTGTTGTTCTTAAATCTAGCTCACTTTTTTGTGGCAACAAGAGGATCTCATCTCCATGATCTCACGATTCTGCTAGTAGAATCATTGCTAGTAGGATCATGAGAGGCATGGGAAAATCTAATTTATGCTACCACCATGGGGAAAATATTCTACGTTCCACACAAAACGGTTGTTCGAGTCAATTTTCTTTTGAGGCAGTTGGGAAAAGGAATTCAGTTAGGGCTGCATCCAATAACTAGTTAGCTTGAAATGATCATTGGTTACTCTAACTGTTTCCAGCTGGAAAACCTGATTGGGATGCTAGATTGGAATTCTTGTCAAGGCAAATCAAGATAGGATCAAGACTTGGAACGCCGTCAACCACAATTTTAGATAGAACCCATCCGAGAAAATTAAACAAAAGCATGGAGTCTAGGGATGTCTTCAAACTGCCAGGCCCACAAAATCCCACCCTTCAAGCTGACCAAAATTAAGCAGGGTCCAGACCTTGCTTTTGATTTCAAAAGCCAGTCCAGGCCTCAGCATGATGCAATTGATGGTACGCAAAGTATTCATAGAGGGTCTTATTTGGTCCAAGAAAATTTTAAAAAAAATGCAGCACACTACTATATAATCAAGTTGTTATGCACAAAAATTTATAATAGCTATATCGAGAGATATAGAACATTAGAAAATTATGCAAATATGTAGAAGAACTTGCTATTTATCTTCTTTATTGATAAAATTTTCAAGATAGCCCGCAACCACAGACAAGAAAAGAAGCTGAACCATAGTTAGGGTGATGCATGGTAGTACACGTGTCTACACTAGAAATTCTCTCAACCTCTCCAAAGTCTATATGGTGGCACTCGATGAGGCAAACCAAAGTCAATATCCATTTATAAAGACTATAATATTCTGGATGGAGAGGATCTAGACTTTAGGGTCAATTATTTTTTGGACCCTTCTATCAAGCAACCCATCTTAAACAGGCCCTACACCTTTCTTACCACACCAAAATAATTCCAAGATAGACCTAGGCTCAAGAGCTATGTGGATCGCATCGAACTTTTTGGGCTTTAGCAATCCAACATCCAATGCATTTTTTGTAATAGGAAAGTCCAATAAGTGGCAGCCTATATTTAGAAAAAATCCTAACATTCTCCCACTTGCATGGGCAATATTGATTGATTTTTGATTTTTGAAAAAGATTTATTAAGAAAACAATCCTTAGGTCGGGCAAATATTAGTGGCCACAAGAATAAATAAACATCTCAGTCCAGAACCCCGTCCAATGGATATATTATGTCATGTCTCAAATCCAATATCTAGATGAACCACATGACACAACCGCATATTCCATATGACCATAACCCTATGAAATCTGCCAGGCTTGCCAGACAATTTTCACAACAAAATTTCAATATGATAATCTGGTGGTATCAAATACATTTATTCCCTTATCCGTCTCTCACCAGCAACCCAAAAATCAACAAAAATTGGTATGAGCTCACTGGATCACCAAGAATTCTCCTGCCAGGTTCACCTTTTGATGAAAATCGTACTATAAACGAGCATATTTTGTATAAATTATTTTTAAATTCATGTATTATGAGGAGATAACTCATTATAATTTGCATGGATCATGATATGACTGCACTTGACAAGCATAATGTGTATTAATAATAAAGATGTATTAAACCTAGCATGATCTAATGAATGAATAATATAATAGGGTGGTAGACTAGCCATGTTAAATTATGGACAGCCTTATCATAAGTAGGAACATGGCTTTGTGGATAGCCTTATCATCAAAAAGTCTTTGTGCGCCATATGCGGTGCAATAAAATTGATGTGGAGTGCACCATCCAATCATATTGGAGCACGTAGTGCACGTAACGATGGGACAGATATTTAATACTCCATAATTTTTTTTTCTAATTTTCAATGATGAAAATGCCTAGAACAAAGAATGAACAGTATTATTACTTCTTAATATCTTGTATGACTTTTCATAAATATATATGATGTTTTGAATCATATATATAATTTTTTATATGTTTATGATATTCTGAACAATTTATATGGCTTTTTGATATCTTGTATGATTTTCTATGAATATATATGACATCCTGAATAATATATATAACTTTCTGTGAATATACATGACATCCTGAATAATATCTATGACTTCCTAATACCTTATATAATTTTTTGTGAATATATATGACATCTTGAATAATATATATAACTTTCTGTAAATATATATGACATCCTGAATAACGTATATAGCTTCTTAATACCTTATATGACTTCTTTAATATATATATAACATCTTAGATATAACATATATGGTTTTTTAATGTCTTATATGACTTTCTGTCAATATATATATATGATATCTTAAATAATATATGTCATATATATTCACAAGAAGTCATATAAGGTGTTAGACATGCAGAAAAAAATCCGATTAGGATCGGATCGTCAGGGTGCCTCTGCAAAATTTTTTATTCTAAATTTTATAATCTTTATAGAATTATATCTTATATGTATCAGATTTAATAAAAAGAAATTAAGAATCTTAGGGTTCTTGAATCTGATGTCTCGTGAGGTCTAGATATGCAGGTCCTCTACTTCGCACGCATGCCAGGCTCCATAGGAAAGACGGATGATCCTCGAGACGTCGCTCCTTCAAAAGACAGCAAGGGATGGATGAGATCCTATCTCATGGCTAGAAGGGATCTTGATCAGGAACCTTCATGCCAAAAAGAAAAGCGTCAAGAAAAGCCCACGCTAGAAATAATCAGCATCCCCCTTTCTTATTTTCCACACAGTAAATTTCTTTTAGTTTGTCGCACAAACAAGACACTCCTCTCTACCAATGGTTATGGTCCTCCTTTTAAATAGTTGATGTATCTCACATCTGATCAAAATCTATTTGAATTAGGACTTCAATTCAAACTAGATTTGAATTGGTCCTAACCTTATCCAAGTAGGTAACCCATGTGAGAAAGGATTGATGCCAACCATTGAGCGCTCCCTTTCTTCACGCGTAAACAAAGGATGGGGTGGCAACTTTTAGTGCTCTCACTTCCTTCTTGTCGGCCATTCATGAGAGAGAGTCTGAAGATTTTGGGACTCTATGGATCCTATCCAATCTGAATGCAACTTGAGTCCAATTCAAACCTGATTCGAATCGGATTCGATCCAAACTCGAAGAGCTTGTCAATTCTCATCTAATTAGGATTCTGAACCAAATCTAACTTAGATTTTTAACCAACTAGTCTTAATTAAATCAGATCCAATCTGAAATTAATTAGGATATAAATTTTATCTCTCATAAATTTTTTAGATCACTGATCAGATCATCATCATCCCCAGAATTAAACTTGCACCTCATATCTAGTGCTAGCTAGACATAGTCAACTGTTTAATTCATATAATCTTTAATGAATTCTCAATTAAGTTAATTTATTTGTTCAATTAAGTCACGTACTTTCAAATTGAACACATAGATATTAGGTCAATTCTTTTCTATTTTGCCTGACTTTGTGCGTAATTTCATAGATTTGAACACTAAGCCGATAGCACAGAAACTATTTTTTGTACTAATCAAAATTATCATCTAGTAATGATTTCTGACATTCGAATTGGTCGAATGTTTGCAAGACGACATTCAAGAACCTTGGATTATGGTTACGGCATAATTCATCCCTTTGATCCTGAATGCTCAAGAGACCTAGGGTTTAACTGTCAACTCTAGATGAACCATCCATATTGTATTTTAACCTTCAAATCTATCACACAAATTATCCGATCGAGATTTTACTAAATTAAATACAGTGATGCATTATCTCTTATAATCCGAAGGGATCAAACCCATCTCGATCCATATACAAACTTCACAAGTACTTGAATGTACCTAGTAGTCTTCCATGATCACTGCATTAAAATACAGATAGTTAGACACCAAAGCATAGTGAGTTGATTGCAAGCCGCCATGATGATCTTAGGTCTGAGGGATACTTATGCCTATATCCTTTGCGAGCTATCTTTGACAGCAAAGCGCTACGCAGGTAAGTCACTTATTCAGTAACGATGTACTCCTACATCTCATCTATATGTCATACCAGTATTTTCACACTCTTTGATTATGAGGACAACCAACCTATATGGCACACAACGATCTATACTCGATAAACGTCATCATCCTTTAATAATGTATCATTTGGTCACGAACATGGTTTAAGAACTATTCGATAAATCTTTCTTTATCGATTATTTTATAATTCTAAGAATTTCATCACAAAAAAATTCTAATAAGGAAGATGAACAATTTGTGATGAAATATGTCAAATAATTTTTATTAATTTATAATTTTATATACTAATTATAAAGAGTATAATCATCCAAATAATTGATTTTATGATATATTTTTTAATATAAAAGTCATATATATTATTCAGAATATCATATATATTTACAAAAAGTCATATAAGATATCAAGAAGCTATATATATTATTCAATTTATCATATATATTCATAAAAAATTATATATATTATTCAGGATATCATATATATTAATAGAAAGTCATATAAAGTATTAAAAATCATATATGTCATTTAGGATGTCATATATATTCACAGGAAGTCATACAAAGCATCAATAAGTCATATATATTGTTCAAGATATTATAAAAATATATGAAGTTATATATATTATTCAGAACATCATATATATTCATAGAAAATCATACAAGACATCAGAAAGTAATAATATTATTTTTTTATTCTATAGAGAAAAAATATTTTCATCACTGAAAATTAGAGAAAGAAAAATACAGAATTGCATTAAATATTTATCCCATTTAAGTGCACTACATGTCCTAATATTATTGGACAATGCACTCCCATTGCACTGCATGCAGTGTACAAAGAATTACTCGCCTTATCATATACAAGAACATGGTATTGTGGATAGCCCATTATGGGCAAAAACGTGGCATTGCAAATAACCCACCTCAAACAAGAATATGGTATTATGGATAACCTTACCACGTATAGGAATGTGGTATTTTGTGCTTGCTGGTCATGGGCTGAAGCATGGCCATGGCAAGTCCAATACTGAAAAGATGATTAGATGTCCCGAGATTATCACTGAGTCCAACTTGATTGAATTTAAGGTAAAATACTTATCCAAAAATTGAAACAAATTGTTTTGTTGGCATATGATTGATGCATTTTGTGATTTATCGATAGGTATATATCACATTTAATGATTGATTATTTGATATGTACATGTCACAATTATTATGCTCTATTTGATGTTATTAATTAATTATATTTTTGATCATGTATTATATCATTTGTATTTGGATTTTTATAAATGGTATTAGTGTGGACTTGATCCATAACTTATATGGACTATGGGATATTATAATATAGATCTGTTAGGATAGACAATGGACTGATAGTGATATTTGTGATTAGATTTGAATGGATTTGGATCCTTAGCCTAGCTAGCAAGGATACCAGTGTTCAAATTGGAAGAGTATGTGAAAACCATATGATCATATTTTTAGTCTTACATTGGTTATGCACTAGGTAGATCTTGAATATTTTTATAAAATCAAAAAATCCAAATGATACCTTTCAACTAGTCTTTTTGAAAGGTCTTGGGTTACTATAAGGGCCATAGCACTATCTACCAACAAAAGACATTCATAATTACAAATATCAATACACCATCATGATGGATCTCATGACATCGTATATGGTTTGGCACACGTGATCTATGAGTAATAAAGAACATATACTATAACAAATATAACTATTAGTGGTATTTTTAAGTATTGATATAGGTCAGAAAGAATACTGTAAATATCTTTATTGATATTTTTTTATGTACCATCTTAAGGTGGTGTCAATAATTAATTATCAATATTTTCAGAAAATAGCAATAGAAATTTATATTTTGGTGGCACATGTAAGTGCCTTTGAAGTTTCAATTTCAGTATATGTAAGTACCTTTAAAGTTTTAATTCCAACATTTTATACATGCCAATAAAAATTATTAGAAATAAATCATACATCCTAGAATTTGAAATATTAATGTCTTATTTGAATGACAAGCTCTTAACCACCAAGTTGTAACTTGTATTATTATCACATAAAAATAATTTATTTGACTTGTTAACACATATTTATATCATTAAATAAGTATTTGATGTATATTTTAGTATTTGATATACTACTTATTTTATTTTTTTTATTTTTATAAATTAAAATAATTTAATTTATGGAATTCTCTATTTTATTATTAAAAATATTAAAAATTAACTTGTTTGTGCCTCCATATTTATATATAACTTTTTCATAAATTCTTTAAGAATAGTTAATTCATGATTACTTTATTTATATTGTAATAAAAGTAATAATAATTTTTGATGCAAAAAATGTTAATATTCTTATGTTATATTTCTATCTTGAATGTCTTTTATTCTTGATTTTTTAAATTACCTATATATAGTAATGCTAAAAATATATATGTATGACAATATAATTGATGGGATCACTATGATTAAATCAAGCTCTATATAAAAATTAATAATTTAATATTTAATAAATATTCTTTAAAATTTTATAAATTATGATATTATTTACTAGTATATTAGTTAAATGCCATAATAACAGTTCTGGTTTATAGCACTTCAAGTAATATATTGTAAAATAAAAATTTATAGCAATATTTATAATAAAATATCATAAATAAAAAAATTTATTAAAAGATAGAAGTATTTTTACTATAATATAATAAAAAAATAGCAGTATACAATAAGAAATACCACAAGCAACTTGCCATCACATCCGCATTCAATTCATTGTATGGTTGCAAGAAGATCCCTTATAGAATTTCAGTCCCCTTGCACATTCAGAAAAGCCTTACATCTCAATTCATATAAGACCCGTGTCTTACTTAAAGGGATACAGAAATGATGCACCGTATATAACACTTAAATTTATATATTGAGAGCTCAAAACTTAATTTTAATATTAGACATAATAGAATGTCAATCATAACTCCCAACTAACCAAAGATGTCAAAAGTAATCAAAATGCCCATATACTCTGCATGGATCTATCGAAATCAACAGGCCTAAGACCCTTAATTAGTTAGTAAATTTATACTCAATGATAGTTTCTCATGCTCTATATCCCATTATCAACCATTCCCTTAAAAGGAAAAAAAACTTTAAATCTATGTACTTGGCACCACTTGAATCTTTGTATTCTTCGTAGAGAACATAGTCCAAAACTTATCGTAATAAATCCTTATCGGCCTAAAAATTGAATCAATGACTCTAAGCCCTAAATAAAACTTCGGAGCCACTTAGCATGAGCTCCAGCCTTATATATAAGATATGATTGCTTCTGCTTTGCATGGAAGAATAGGCTACTAGTGACTGCTTAGAACTTTTCCCAGAGACAACATCTCCCCTACAAGCATGAAAATATAGCCTATAGTGGGTTTCATATCGTCTAAGCAACCAACAGGATCTATACCTGCATGATCAATCACTTCAAGATGATCACATAAGCAAGCATATAATCTCTAGTTTTACACAAGCACCTCATCACGTTCCTTACAGCCACCATGCATCCATTGCATTACTACACAGGATCCCCTTTTTAGATTTCTTCTTGCGGTCATTTTCAGATATTTCTCCTTTCTCTACTTATCACACTTTACCATAGAGCAATATCTAGCTTGCAATCCTTCATATTGAATATGTTGAGAAGACGATCAATATATATAGTTTGAGATAATCCCAACAATTTCTTAGATCTCTCTTTATAAATCTCTATGCTGAAAGCAAAACTTGCATCTCCAAGATCTTTCATATCAAACATCTTGCAAAGCATCACCTTAACATCACGTAACATTGCCGCATCACTACTAGCCAGCAAAATATTATTAACATACAAACCAAAATAAATTTGCTCCATGCCGACCTTGAGATATACATAGGAATCAACTATGTTCTCCATGAAACCAAAGGATGCTGCCACTTTATGAAATTTCAAGCACCATTGGTGAGAGGCTTGTTTCAAATCACCAATAGATCTTTTCAATTTATAAAACATATGCTTCTTATCTGATTCCTTAAGATAATCTTCAAACCACTTCATGCATACTTCTTCAAGCAAATCCCCGTTAAGAAAAGTTGTTTTGACATCTGTTTTGGTGAGCTATTAGTTCTATGCTTATTCTAAAGGAACACTTAAATGAAACTGGTGAAAAAGTTTCTATATCGTCGACACCTTCTCTTTATGCAAAACATTTGGTCACTAACCTGGCTTCGAACCTCTCTTACCCTGGAATCCCTTTTGGTTTTGAATACCCATTTACAACGAATGGGTTTGGAATTTTAAGCAGCTTCACCAGTCCCCAAACATTGTTGTGTGCCATAGAGTACATCTCCTCCTCCAGTTTGACAATTTATTAGCAATAGCTGCTTTGTAAGTCACTAGATTAGTAACCTCCCCAATGTCATAACTTGATTGTCCCTAAATAAATTACAAAATAATACAGATCTCCAATCTCTCTGGGGATTCGTGGCATATTTGGAACAAGTTGAGCAGGATGAAGTAGTTGAAGAGTAACATTGATCCTATTTCTATTCTCTCTGTAGGTAGAGGCACAACTCTGTTATGTACAGTAAGAGAGATACTGCAATTGATTTAGGCTCTAAAGTCTCAATATGACAACATTATGCTCTAAAAATTTAGTCATTGACTCAACAATCTTCGTGCCATTATTAGGATAGTAAAACTTGTAACCTTTAGAGGCCTCTAGGTAATCAACAAAGAAACAATGAGTAGTCTTTTCGTCAAATTTCCTTTCAAGAGTTTTAGATTCTAACTTCAGCTGGACAACCCAACCAGCAAAATTCAAATTAGGCTTCTTGCCACTCCACAATTCAAAAGATGTATTGGGAATAGCTTTACTAGATAGTCTATTCAAAACATCCAGTACAATTTTGAGTGCTTCACCCTAAAAGAATACCGGTAACTTATTGTTGCTCGTCGTACTTTTGACTATATCCTTTAGAGTAGTGTGATTACGGTGCTTAGCTACACAATTCTATTCAGGGAATCCTAACATTGTATATTATGCAATTATCCCACAATTTTCTAAGTACTCAGCAAATGATTTCATTGATTGACCTACATCTGTATATTTACCATTGTACTCACCCCTACGATCTAACCTGACAATTTTAACCATTTTCCAATTATTTTCCACTTCAGTTTTAAAATCCTGAATTTGTCAAGGGCTCTAAATTTATTATTGAGCAAGTAGACATAGCCATACCTAAATTGGTCATCAAATAAGGTGACAAAAATTTTCTACCACAGAAGGTAGGAGAGAAAGATCCACTAATATGTCAGTGTGGGTTATGTTTAAAGCATATTGCTACTTGTGTCCCTTTTCCTAGTCTTGGTCCACTTACCCCAGCAAAATTGATACAAGTTTCAAAATCACCAAAATTGAAGTTTGGGAGGATTGTATTCTTTATCAATGGTTTAATTTTGTGTTTTGATATGTGATCAAGTCTTTTATTCCACAACATAAAAGATTTTTGTTTAACCAAATGCTTAGTTTTAGCCTTTTCAACATTCATAGAAAATCATTGGAAGCCAAAATTCAATCTATACAAAGCATCATTCAAAAATATTCACCAATCAAAGATGAATTAAGAAACAATTCAGCTTTTCCATTACCGAAATGAAAATTATAACCAAACATCAAATTTTCAAATAGAAACCAAATTTCATCTTGTGGATGGTACAAAATAATGTTTCCAAAACAATATTAAAACTAGACTAAACATTTGAAACAACTATTCCCATAAAGGTAACCTCAAGTTTGACTCCATTGTCTAAGAACACACAGACTTCCCTTCACTTGGCTCAGATTTGTTATTTACCCCTTTGTTATTTCCTTTCTCAAGCCAAGTGTCGTATTTAGGACATGCTTTTTTCCGATAAGCATCGGTATATATAACAAGGCCAGCAAGTGTTATCTTTCTTGATGGTAGGTGGAGTAGGTTTTCTTTGATTGTTTTGATTTCTAGTATTTCTGTTAAACCTAGTAGTTTGTGGTGGTGTGAAGAACCCTTGCCAATATGACCCTTATGCGGTTGATGCAATATATTCACACTCTTATCTTTCTCCTTTTCGTCCTCTCCCGAACGCATACTGAGATAAGTTGGTTGACGTTTCATATCTCCTTTTGAACATTATAAGTGGTTTTAAGGCTATTGAAAGAGGCAAGAATGGAATTTAGGATTTGGTAAACAAGAAAAGAGTTACCAATGAGTAGTTCAGGGTTAACTGAGACGGTTTGCACTACTTTGCATCTGTAGAATAAAGGCTCTAACTCCACTAACCACGTCATATCTCATTTTACACAATTTTTCATCAGTTCTCTATCTTTAGCCTTTTCAGATTTCTAGGATCATTGTCCAATGGCATCAAAGAATTTATTTTATTTTAGGATCGGGTCTTGGTTGGCGTACTGCTTCGGAAGGACTCAGATACAGATTTTTTTTTTTTTTTTTTGTTATTTTATGATATGTATGCTCAACTTATTAGCTCTCTCCCATTTTTGATAATAAGCCCTCTGTTCTGCAATACTTGCATCATCAAGAATAGAATGGCTCATTCTTACACGGCAACATCCAGGTCATCCAAAACCCAAGGTTAACTCAACACCCTCCCGACTTGCAAATTGTTCCTTGTCAAAATCTCAATAGAGTATATTTAATTATTTACAAGAATGTTTCTAATTGAAAATAAACATGATTTAATTGATACAGACAATGTAAATAGTAAAATCAATAACTTATAACAGTATTATAGCAACATCCACATCGGAGTTCAAAGTGCATCACTGCATATTCCCTTTTGAACCTCCCACTCAAGTGAAATAATAAAAAAGACTCTTTAGAGACTCATCCCCTTTGGGCAGATAAATCCCCTCAGAATTAGTAAAGAAAACCCTTATTGATTACTCACATCTCTTTGAAAATTAATGCACATATAACTCCCTTTGGGTAGGCAATAGTATGCTATAATTTAGAAAGACAATTGTCCCAAGAATCCTTATTGAACAATCCCATAAGTCTCTATGGAGGCCCACTTTGGTAGTACCATCTATGTCGTACCACACAATTATCCAGCTAGAACAATTATAATTTTATGCACACAATCAATTAAGTAACTATTAATCCATAAATTGGCACCAAAATCAAGCCATAAATTCACATTATTTTATATAGTTATATACATTCCTAATTAAAAAATAAAACCCCAGCATATACACAATTTTTTACCAACTATTTTTGGATTTATGACTACACTTTCAAATTGTAAATATATAAAATACATGCACAAATAGAGAGAGTACACAATACCAAGTTATTTAAGGAGTATAAAATTAATTTCAAGTAACATGTCTTGAAGAAAAAAATAACAATAGTTCGTCGCAATTCATTCTGATATATTTAAAATTTCTAATAAATATTTCCAGCACACCAAAAGTTAGAGAAATTACATGTATAAGTATAGCATGGCACGTGAGAAGGATGGTATAATGATCAACCAGACAGGTGCAACCATTTGATTGCACACACTTGCATGCACCTCTGGTGCATCTAGGAGTGGTTTGGGAAGGTGTCTGCAACCTCTGGTCCTGTTCTATACTATAGTTGCTTAGCCAATAACCTGATTCTCCTTCTCTCCTTCTTTCAAAAATAGGAAAAAGAGAAAACAGTTAAATTCGATGATACCCTCTCCCATGTATCCAGGCCGACATATGAGACTCAAAACTTGCTGGCAGCCTATCAGAACCCAAGATCCACCGTTCGTCGTGATTAGCTCATGTGTGGGGCCGAAAACTTTTTTTTTTCACGCATCGCATTTCGATCCTACACATGAGCCAATCACCACAAACGGTACATGCATTCTGCACCGTCATGGTGCCCAAAGAATTTCTGTTCTAGATAGAGAGGGGACCTAACTCTAGATTTAATTTTATTTTTGGGCCTCCGATCAACCTACCCTACTTTGAAACAAGCCCTACACTTTTCATGAGAAATTCTTTATGCACCGCGAGCGGTGTAGAAAATTCAATATAGAGCGCATCATTTAATGTGATTGGTCCAATAGTCACTGTTTTCAATGCATATTTAATCTCTGCAGTTTTATTTTTCGTTAAAAATTTTGAATAATAAAAATACTTCTATTCTTTAAAAAAATAATGACATCCTATATGCAGGATGTCATAACATGAACATAAGATGTCATAATTTTTTTTTCAAAAAT
>KE505374.1:134794-161445 GCA_000441515.1 Elaeis oleifera
TTTATACCCAACAAGTCCTTTGATTTTGCTTAGATTTTTATTTGCCTTGATTTGGACTTACTTTTACTTCGGTATAGCCTAATTTGGGCTCTGATCGGCCTTGATTTTCTCTTCTTCTCAGATTAGACTTCACTTCGGATCTGCATAATTTTAGCTTGGATTTTTTGATTTTACCTCGGATCTGCATGATTTCAGCTCGGATCTGTAGATTTTACTTCGGATCTATATGATTTCAGCCTGGATCTGCAGATTCTACCTTGGATTCTCATAATTTACCTTGAATCTGTATGATTTCAGCTCGAATCCATAGATCTCACCTCAGATCTGTATGATTTCACCTTGGATCTGCATGATTTTAGCTCGAATCCATAGATTTTATTTTGGATCTGCATGATTTCAGTTTGGATCTGCATGATTTCACCTCAGATAGAGTGGATCGGTCTTGATCTGAACATCGAATCCATTTGATGTGGATCCGACTTTGGATTGGCTATGTTCCACTACCTCCATGCACTCCACGTACTTCATTTTTTGACTATATTGGGGGTCCATGTCTAGCATGTGGTCCACCACTTCTTCCTGCAGGTTGTCCACCTGGGTTACAATAAATAGATAGATGTAACGTACCTTGGGGCCGCTCATGGATGGCCATGGCAATGTTAGAGGCTAGATCTTAGCTGCGGATGATTTTGGTGCTGTCAGAGATGAGGCACATGAGCGAGGAGTGTGGAACTGCACGTGGATAATTTGGATCATCCTCGATCCCGACTCCACATTGGCCGAACTTTCGCTCCGGCTTGGACATGCCACTCAAGGGGTCTATAGTCCTGTAAGAAGGAAATAAAATTGGGGGGCTTGAGGAAAAGACCTGTTGTCCCATTCGACTTATTTTGATTTGATGCGCTTTTGCTCGTATAGAGGCCTTGGATCCAACCACAGATGACCTCGGTGCAGTGGGCCCAAGGTCATTCTATCGACGAACTCATCAGGATTGGGGCCTCAGTCCAGGTGAGCTTGGGAGCTCAGATCCAGGCAAGCTTGACTCTGAAGAGAGGAGGCACGAGCAGCGAGAAGAGAGTAGTTCGGATGAAGGGGCACCGAGTGGGATGAGATCGGATGGCCCAACGTTGCTAGAGGCAACCTTGGTACCATTTACGGGTGTACCACGCACGTGGGAGGGCCTCGGACCCCCAGATTCGATGAGGCTCATCACCGTCGAGAGCGTTGGACAAGAGTAGAGCGACCCCAGGGCTCGGACCTAGGCGAGGTTGGCACCAATAGAGGGGAGCTCGAAGGAGATCAAGGACACCATGAGAGACAGATCTGGGCAAGGTCGTTCCAGTCTACTGTAATTCTGGATACTGCAATATCCTTTTTTTATTTAGATTTTGATCTCCTTTTTATTTGGATTTCTCTAAAAATTCAATTTTTGGATTCAAAAATCAAAAATTTTCATGATCTCATTTTTTATTTGAGCATTGTGATCTCCTTCTCTGTTTGAGCTCACTGGACCGACGCATTGAACTGATCTGTATTTATCTTTGTAGCTGGCAAAAGTGGCGGTGCTAGTGGTGATGGCGACGCAGGGGCCTCGCTACCGACACGAGCTCCCTCATTTTTGGAAGAGGCATCGTTGGAACATCGTGAAGAAATTTTGTGTGGCACCATCGCATGCTTTCTTTAGTGGCATGATGCGAAGATTGCGTCCTTTCTCTATCTGTTGCTGCTCGTTTCGTCTAGATTGGAAGATGGACGACTGAGTCTTTCATGATGGTATTGGAGTGACCTACAAATAAGTCCAAACCAGATATTTTCACTCTGATGAGGATCCTCCAATACTCAAGTCAGATTTTAGAGAACAAAGGGAGTAGCAGCGGATTCTCTAAGAGGGATTGCTTACTTGGGTCCTCGGGGCTTTTGTTATTTGAAGAAGAGGACTGAGAAAACGGGCAACTCCAAAATCTCGGGCCATTAATCATGTCGTTGCGGTATTATAGCCCTCATTCGCTCTCGTAGAGTGAGGTGCCTGGTGTCACTCAAGTGGAGTCTCAGCTCAACATGAAGATAGCTAAGTATAGAAATACCTCAGCTTAAATATAGCTCATCTCAGCCTCATATAACTCAGCTCAGCATGAATATAGCTCATCTCAGCCTCATATAGCTCAACTCAGCATGAATATAGCTCATCTCAACCTTATATAGCTCAGCTCAGCATGAATATTGCTCATCTCAACCTCATATAGCTCATCTCATCCTCATATAGCTCAACTACTCCGAAATCTATATCCCGGATATAAATCCGAGGTATCAAATACCCCCATAACAGATCAAAAGGAGGAATGATGTCCACTGTCATTCTCTACTATAGAGCTTTGACATTTCTGCATACGAGAGCTTCACTACTTTCATTAGGTGTAAGAGATTTATTGGAAGCTAGCAAAAATTCAATAGCTAAAAGAAGATGGCAATAGCACAGCTTTTTTTTTTAAACAAATTTGCCAACCTCCACAAAAAATATAACAGGACCGCTGAAATAGAATGGAATGGTGTTAGAATTTCTAACTGTTGCGGTTAAGGGCTTATGACTCGTGAGATATTGTTCACTCTGGTTCATGGGCCTCACAATTTTGTCTTTCAAAAGACATTTTCTATGAGAAGAATGGTTCCTTTCTATATAAATCAAAATCTTCCTGACTCACAATCAATATGTGACTAATGCTGCCCTTCATTCTATACCACATCAATGCTAATGCATAATAGTTAGATATGAGACAAGCTTTTGAACGGAACATGACACTAGGGATCAAGAGAATATTACGGGAGGCAAGCTAGACATGCATCAATGTACTCCTTAGGTAAAGTTAAATGCATGCAGAATTATGTAATTAATATGACTCAAATTTCTCATTAAGCCAAACATTAGATCCAAATTTGCTCCGGCATTCTCTTTTACCATATACAAACCTGAAATTTTGATGGGTCTATAATTAGATTGGTACCTAATGATTCAAAAGTCCATGTGTCCAAGTTGAATTTTCAAGTCTCTATGACAATGCTACGAGGAAAATTATCTATATTCCATATACATGAGTCAATTTTCTTTTGAAGCAGTTGGAAATAGAGGTGAAAGTGGCATGAATATTATCCATCCAGTTCTGTTTTCATATCCGAATTCAATCCAGATATGGATAGAAATTTCAGGATCCAGCTAATATCAATATCTGTATCCATATCCATCAAAGAAAATAAATATGGATATGGATAGACAACTATCTGATCCGTATCCAAATATCCAAATATATATATAACCCTATATAATTTTATATGACAGTTATTAACTTTTAAGAGAAATATGCAACCATATAAACATGTTATTAACTTGATTTATCATTTATTTAGTAATACCATTGATTTTGTAGTCATAAAGTTTAATTATCTAAGTTATATCCATCATTATATTCATACTTTCAGTATTTCAATTATGTCCGTATCTGTTTAAAACAAATACAGATATAAATTTTGTATCTGAATAATATCTATATCTGTATTTGTGTTCGTTAGACAAAACAAATATGAATATAGATATGCTGATATCTAATTCGGATTTGATTTGGTTTCAACCCTAATTGCCAAACAGAGTTCAATCAAGGCTGCATCAAATAACCAGTTTACTTGGAATGATCACATGTTACTCAGCTGTTCAGATTGTTAGCCTCTGTTAAACTAACATAACATTGTGGAGCCCAGCGCAAATTATTCTTTCGACTTTCACTGAAGAATACACGTGCTCGCCCCTTTATACACGTCATATGCCAATTTTTTCCTTTTAACAAGGGTTTCATTTGCGAGTTCTGCGAACTTACTCTATTAAACTTTTTTAACAATAAATATAGCTTCACACCCCCGAGTTATAATGGGTTCCGTTCTTCCAATTTTGTGACAGCATATACACCCTTCGAAGTTACAAGGTTCTGCCGCTCTGAGTGGTAACAAGACTGGTTAAAACACGACATCGTTTTCATCAAACGACCAAAATTCTTCCCTGTGCATGCTATCGAGGTCCCATTTCACTAATCGTTACAACATTTCTAGAAACCAAGGAAAGGGAATATCTGTTTCTTGGACCCACATCTGGCCCGGTGTTCGAATTACCTTGAACGAAATATGCAGGCACAGAAGGAGCTGAAACAGCGATAGAGTGACCACTCAGCATGAGAACAACCAATTCCATGCTTGGTCTCTTCGTTTGGTCTTCCTGGACGCAGAGTAAACCCATATGAATGCATCTGGAGGCTTCTTGCCTATCATACTGGTCACCTAGGCTTTGATCCATCAAATGCAATGCCTTCCCCTTGTTCCAATGCTTCCATGCCTTCATTAAAAGCAAGCGACATCAAGATCAACAATAAGGCTTTCTGATGCAATTTGTGCTACTAAATCATTGGTATATATCTTTTTTATTGATAGGAGTAAGAGTACCGAGGGCTTACATAGCTTAGGAGATTCTCAGCATGCCCTGATCCTTGGAAGTTATTGATTCGTTGACCAATCACAATTTCTAGAACAAGAACTCCAAAGCTAAATACATCTGATTTTGTTGAGAAGTGCCCATGCATTGCATACTCCGGCGCCATATACCCACTGCATACCATCATAGAATAGTCACATGTTAAAGCGACAATGTCTTCTTGACTAGAAGAAGAAATAGATAACTGGTAATTAAGTAAAAGATCAAAATGGATAAGGATTTACAACGTTCACAAGTTATCACAACAATTGAAATATTGATTGAAATGCAGAAATTAATAAGGACTGTAACATACTATGTCCCAGCAATTTTACTAGCAGTTGCTCGTGTTTTGTTTTCATCAAAGACCTTTGCTAGGCCAAAATCTGAGATCTTAGGATTCATGCACTGATCTAGCAAAATATTATGAGTTTTCAGATCCCGATGAATAATCTTGAGTTTAGAATCTTCATGAAGATAAAGAAGCCCTCTTGCAATTCCTTTAATAATCTTGTACCTCCTTCCCCAGTCTAGCAGTCTATTTTCATTGGATCTATTCAAACGAAGCAAAAGCAGAGTCAGTGTATGCCATTATGTCATAATGACCAATTTTTCAAAAATTAAGTAGATAAAGCATGAGATTCTTGTCTCCATGTAATATTTATCCTTTATCTAACAGAATCAATATTTGCTCAAAGAATAACATAAGAATCACAAAGCAAGATTCTGAAAAATGAGAGCTGACTAGATTTAAGTAGGTAATAGTATGTACAGATCTTTAGGAACTCATATGCCCCTCAAAATTGAGCCTAAACTAATATCCTTTCTCACCTGTACAATCTTAACATTTTATATCCTTTGAACTTTGGAGAATGACTTTACTCATCAAAAATTCACCTAATTAAATCAAGCCTTCTCTTAGTACTACAGTGGAATTGTTACTAGAAGTAGTGCTGGTTATAATCTAACGTAAAACCCGGACTGCCTAGACCAATGATCAACCAAAAACACAAAATAGACTAAAAGGTTCAGCAACAACCTAGCAGCTTGCCATCTGTATGAAACCAAAAGACTATTACATAGAGCAATGCCTCCAAGAAGCAATCTAACATGAAATAAAGGAACCATCTTATATGATAAAGAGTCAGCATAGGAGTCAATAGGTCATGACTGCATTTCATTCAACTTTCTTATCAAGTCTAGTAGAAATAGTGTCATGATTGTTATCAAAGAAAAGTTCACTTAGAGATGAACTAGGACATTAACAAGGTAAACTCTACTCCAACCAAAAAACTAAAGGAGCATAAGGAATACAATTCATATTAATGATGACCATAACAGGAAATGAAAGATCACTTAGTTTTTAAATAGAATTGCTAATTAGTGATATTTGTAGCCTATGCCTGATTTGGATGTATCTTTCATACTTCCAACCAAGATTATATAGAGAAACATGTATATAGTTGTTACTCTTAGGAGCAAAAACATGAGGTGAACAAGAATGAAATTTCAAGTTAGAACCAGTCAACCAACTTCCTCATTGCTAGATGGGGGCTCAACCCCAATGATCCGAGATATTAGATGTAATCTACTACTTGTAAACTACTTGCAGGATAAAAAACATGTGACTTGGAGCCTCCTAGTTTATGCAGCAACTAGTCAAAGATAGGCATTTTATCATTTTATTTAAAATATTTGTGTTTGCCAAGTTGATGCATGGGTCAGAGCCTCCAAATCAGATGACTTCCTGGTAATCACATCCAATATTAGCTCAGATCATCAGTATCAAACCCTTGTATTTCAGCAAAAACTGGTTGGATCGGACTTGAATCTGGTTGATTGAATCCTAGTCCACCTCTAAAGATAATTAAAATTATATGATATTCTATAGCAAAGGCCAGTGAAAAATACATGTTATAGTGATATAATAAGGCCTAACCATATTAGTTCTTTATTTGTAAAACTAGTGGCATTTTCAAGTTGTAAAGAGAGTGAGTTTTTCTTACGAGGAGAAGATGCAAGCTATGCGTACCAAATAAAATTTGTCAAGGCTTGTATTATGTTGAAATTCATAGACTAGTAGCGTTTCTTCCTGTTCTAAGCAGCAACCCAGTAGTGTCGCAAGATTTTTATGCTGAAGCCTAGCAAGCAAAAGAACCTCATTTTTAAACTCCAAGAGACCTTGCCTGGAACCTGCTGAAAGTCTTTTCACAGCTATTTCCTGGCCATTTGATAGCACTCCCTTTTGCAAAGTCAAAATAACAGAAGAATACATTTATGTTTAATTCAAACAGGATGGAGACCAGCCATAATATAAATTAGAAGTCTGGTGGCCCATAGAGTACTCCATTACCTTATAAACTGGTCCAAAACCACCTTCTCCAAGCTTATTTGCATCAGAAAGTTATTGGTGGCCGTTCTAAGTGTACTCAAGTCAAATAATAGACATCCATCATTCTGGTTCTCCTCATCTCCAACATGTGGTTGTCCTGACATATGTTTTACATAAAACCATGAATTGGGTTTGAGCTTTTAGCCCAAAACAAAGCACACATATTCTTCTTTGATATCTAAAAAAAAAATAATTTTGCTGAATACTTACTAAATAATGTTATAGATTTTCTCCTCCTTAAACAAATGAAAATGGCAGCGAAGATCATCAGCATACCAACCATAGAGACAACCGGAAGAACAATCATCACCGCATGGTTCCTTTTTCCTTGAGCCAAAATGATAATGTTTTTATGATCAACAAAATGATAATGTTTGAGAAATACAAATACCTCTATCTCATAGAAAAGAATCTTATAACTTATCAAATTACTGCTCAACTTCCACTGCTAAACTACCATTGATGGTCAATATGTCAAGGTGATCCAGCCATGCGCATTAATTGAAAAGTCACTAAAAAAATGGTGCACCCATATAAAAATGTCATGTGAATAATTGTTATTGAAATATGAAAGATTGCTTCTGGTGATAGTGCAATAAAGGAAACAAATAGAATACTATCCAAATTCTGTAGAATATGAAGTTATTATTCAAACTTTCATGTAGCTTGTGTTTATCTGAGTGTTCTGAACCATACATGTAATTCAATTCTAGCTAAACAAATTATGTATGTGAAGTAACAAAGCATGGAATGATATAAAGTAAATGAAGAATGTGCAGGGTAAAAATTTGTTTATCAATTGGCAACAACTATCAAAGTTGAATCCCTTTTCTCTTCTTGCATTCATTTCTTGAAGTAAAATTTTCATTCTAAATACTCTACAAAATCCCTTTTCTCCTTCATACCACCCAAAACAGGGTAGCTTTCTCCACCTCACCCTCATAATTTTACTAACTTACATATTCCAATGAGCCTATGCATGACTAATCAAACATGTTTCCTATTTCAAATACTACTATACCTTTAGGACTCATTTGGATCACAGGAAGTGAAGGGGGGGGAGTGTGGTCAACGAGAAGTGGAAAAAATCTCTCATATTTGGTTGGAGTTTTCAAAGGAGAGTGATTAGAAAAAGATGTCACTATGAGAATACAATTCCCATATTTCATGAGAAAGAAAAACCAATGTAGGATATGAGTTTTTGGAATTCCTATGGGATGTGAATTAGAGGCTCTATTTTCTTTTCGAATATACCTTTTTAAGCTATCAAAAGATCTATGACTGAAATGAGCATTCTCTCCATCACAACATTTCAAACCCTCCACCACGATCTATGACCAAAAATATCTTTAACCATCATAATTTTTTATTTGCAAACAGTGATAATGTATAGAATAGGTAAGATTTTTTCTTATATTAAGGATATAATAGGTATTTTATATGATTTTTCTATAAAAATGGATGCTTAACCAAATATAAACTACTTTGAAATAAGCTACTTCCCCATGGTCAACCAATATACAAAATTACTTTTCTAGACATCATATTTTCAGGAATCAGTTTCCCAATCAGGGAAGAAAAATTCTTCCTATGAACTGAATGAGTCCTTAATCAAGAGAGAATTACTTATAGCTATGCAAAAGTTTATTTCAATAATTTTTTGCCAGTCTTGAGTCTCAAGACATGTGACAAATGGATTAAAGGTGAAGATTATGAACAGCATCTTGCTGTGTAGATGAAATCAACAACCCTTCACCCATAAGTGCAACTAGCATTCTAAATGTTATCAAAAAGCATTTGCAAGTAATATGGGACCAATGTAGTATGCTCTGATGCAACATTCACAAAAGAAAATGAGCGGTACTGATCAGCAAATCTTGCCCTATTAGTCCTAACATGCAACTGGTCATCGCAATTGCTTTAAAACATGTCTTGGATGAATAAATTTTGAGGGTTTTGTGATCCGATTAGGGAAAAGAAGATTTTCTTCAACCTATTCAACTCGGACCTCTCAAAGAAAAGATAAAAGAGAATTTCGAAAGAAGGGCTCAAATCCCTTTTTCTCTTTTATTTTTTCATTAATTAAAACAAGGCACATAGCATCTATTTGTAATAACAAGATCTGTTCTTATACAAATTAAGCCGGATTCCACTTCTAGTTCTAATTAGGCTCATTTACCTAAAATAGACATGTCTGGTAGAAATATTCTAGAAATGCCAAAACTCTTCAGAAGGTGGATCTCAACTTCTATATCAATTATGTCTTGTATTGCTCCATCGGATTCTTCTCGAATTGGAAGCTATGCTTGATCGAAGTTTTATCCAAGAAAATTTTTAGGTTGACTAGCCCGTTTTAGGATCCAGATGAAGAAATTTCATCCTGATCGCTTGAAGCACTACCCACTTAAAGGGGAGCATTACATCGTAGATCTCAAAAAATGCTCAATTTTAGAAAAAAAGATCGTCAAAATCGGACCTCGTATGATCAAGTTATGACCTCTAGAAGTTTGGTTTGCAAATTTACTTCATAATATGATGGATTTTGCTCCTGGACCCTATCCATCCCTATTCGTAGTGGCTAAAATGGTCCACATCGAGTTCTGAGATCCTCCTAGATCATTTTGTTATGCGAAATCAAAGGGTCAACCAGATGATGTCTAACTCTAAATTCTCTAACGTATTGCCACCACAATAGGTGGTGGAACCAGGGCAGCATTCTGCTATCATTTTGATCAACACTTGTCCCTTGCAATTCAGTAGATGTGTTAGTAGCTGAATCCCTATAATCTTAGTGCATCTAAGGGGAGACAGATAGCTTCATTTGATGGAATTATAGCAGCAAGTTATCTAGGAGTGCAAATAGGTCAGGTCGAATCGGATCACGAGTGACCCCAATTCGATCTTGTTCCTTGATCGAGTCCTAATGTTGGACCCGAACCCAACCCAATAGAAGATCAGGTTGGATCGAATCAGGTCCACGATCAAAAATTTTATCCCATTGGATCATTTAGGTTAGATCTGGTCCATGTATAATCCGGCCTAACCTAAGAAATTCAGATCAGGTTCGGTCCAATTCATATGACAGGCCAACATATAAGAAGTTATAACAAAAGAAACAAATATTCTTTGCCTTGACTATTAATTTATAAACAATCCACAATTTTTGACTATTAGAGCTCAATCATTATTTAAGAAAATTTTAGCATAAAATTCTACAAATAAATGAATGCCATCAAATATTATAATGACTTTGATACATTCCTATTAAGAACTAACTAAAATATAGCTATAATTTAGAGAGAAAAAATAAATACAGAAACTAACATGAAGATCATATTTAGTTTTCTGCAATATCTCTATTTTTTCTTGACAATTGAAATATTCTTTTCACTTTTGGTATAGTACTTGTTCTGTAATCCAAGTAACAAATCATAACAAATAAATAGATTGATGGCTTTAGCCTTGATAACATGTACAAGAAAACATAACATATACTATTAGTTGGCAGAGACCAACAATCTAAGTATAAATACAATTTCTCAGAATTCATAGTTAAATTGAACAAAACTGTATAACAAATAATAATGCTATAAGAGCATTTGGAATTCTAACTCCACTCTATTTGCTCTATGATTTACATTTTGGATCCAATACTAAATTCGGATCGGATAGGATCAGGTCCGAATTCAGTAAATCCAGACTCAACTTGGAAAATTGAACTTATCCAATTGAGAACCCAACCTGACCCTACGGGTCCTTTAAAATGGATCGGATCGGATCTAAGTGGATCGGGTCGGGTCAATCTGACCCATTTGCAACCTTAAAGTTACATTGGAAGCGTAGTATAAGCTCTCCTATCAAAAGAATAAATGGTTACGAAATCTCTTACTTACCCCTTCCTTTGCTGGTGGAGTGCTAGCTTCCGATGGAGGTGGCGGCGGCGCCGCCCAACAGACTCATTGTAGAAAGGGTAGATCTCATACCTCGTGAAGCAATTGTATGCAAAGACCAACGCTCCTTGCTTCCCCAAAATAGCTGTTGGTCTATCTCCGGCGGACACCTTCAGGCACCGAAGACATTCGTCCCCAGACTGATCTCTGGTGCACTGCACCAGCCCATACAGCGTCGTCGTGGTCATGAATTCGGCCTCCCCAGTTGCGAACATCCGCGCCGACTGATACGCCGCCCGCTCCGTCAAGTTGTTCAATAGCTCGCTCACCAACTTCTCGAACCTCGTCGGTTCTGGCATGTTCCTGGGATTGCTGACGATGTGTCTGAATGAGTCGTCATCGGATGAGGAGGAGGAGAAGCTGCGGTTGGAGTAGCGGAAAAGCAGCTCGCGGGCCAAATGGCCGCGGACTTCCCCGAGGGCAGAGCTTGGTGATGTCGTGGTCGGCGGTGGAGAGGCAAGATTGGCACTCGTACTGGGAGACGTCAACGCGGCAGAGGGCGAGGCCGAAGACCTGGTCGGGGGCTGGCCCTTGGACCGGGTGGCGAAGCCGGTGGAGAGGGTGGCCGAGGAGAGGGAGGGGAGGAGGAGGTTGAGGTTGGAGTGGTAGGTGCTGTTGGTGGTGTAGTTGGAGTCGGTGTCGCACACGTAGAAGGGGGTCTTCTGGCTGGCCCCATAGGGGGTGTAGATGGTAGTGAAAAGGGCGGAGAGCAAGAGGATTTGGGGGAGTTTGGTGAGGAGATTGGAAGGCATTGGTAGATTTGGTGCTATGGCGTTGTCGGGAGGAGTCGAGAAGAAGAGTAAAAGGTGGATGTTGTAGGGTGTGGAGTATTTCGTCGGAGTCCGGATTCCTGCCAAGAGAAGGTTGGAGTACTTAAAAAGCTTTGCCGGAAGCGATGGAATGGGCCGCTTGCAGCTTGAAATTTCTATTTTTCAAATCTCCTGCAGGCGGAGAAAGTATTGCATGATCAGGTCCAGTGAACCAATCCAAATCCAGAAAACGGGCACCCGATCTTGAATTGTTTCAATACAAGGGGGCAATGCGACCGGATCCATCTAAATACCTGCAGGCGAGATAAAAGCGGGACGGCTGATGGAGGAGACCGCCTAGTGCTGTTTTACGGCACGTGATAACCAGGAAACTTGGCTTGCTTGCTTTTTTTATTGCTTAGTCAACGATTATGGATCTGCAAAATAGATTAAAAATTAATTTGAAATAGAAATAAGAATGGGAAGGGATAATGATCGGGATATCCATTTCGAACTAGTCCGCCCAGATTGGGGCGCCGAAAGGGTCAACTTCCTCCAAAATCAAATCCAAGGGCCATCTCCCTGTCGTAGTATTTTGGCGTAATCCTGGATCCCACCTAATCACTAGACATATTCCTAGGCTATTTGAAGAAGGGATCGCGGAGAGGTCAAGAGATTAGCAATATGATTATTATTTATCAGGTTACTTAATAAATTTGGTTAGCCAGGAAAGCTGCATATTTAAGAATAAAATTAATTAGAGCTCTTAGGTTGCTTTTGTGAAAACCCAACGGCAAGCTTTAGAGTTCATCCAATCAAATGCGTTACAATGGTTCTTGATGACTCGAAAAAATTGGGGCTCCTTCCTCGCACCATCTAATGTGATCCACATCACTTAGGAGCAAACATCCCCTTCCTCAAAATCAATTTTGATGGCACTATATTGGATGGTGGAGCCAATGATAAGATTGGTATTGTTGTTCTTAATTCTTGCTCACTTTTTGTGGCAACAAGAGGACATCATCTCCATGAGGCATGGGAAGATCTAATTTATGCTACCACTATGGAGAAAATATTCTACATTCCATACATAACAGTTGTTTGAGTCAATTCTTTTGAAGCGGTTGGAAAAACGAGTTCAGTCAAGGCTACATCCAGTTACTAATTAGCTTATAATAATCATTAGTTACTTAGCTATTTCTAATGTTGCTGCAAGACTCCGATCCGAGATAAAAGCGATTGAGGTTGGACTCCTTCCGGCCCGAGAACTCGGCTTCTGCTTGAGGAATGGAGTGCCTAGGGGAGATTTGCAAGACAAGTCCACTCTCATCAAGGGCTTTCTAACAGAGGATCCTTTGATGCTTCAGTTAATCGAAGCTTAAAAATTGTAGAGAAAAGAGAGAGGGAGAGCAAGAGCTAGCGTAGGATGCCCTTTGGAGCTAGATTTACTTGAATGTCTTCTTGTTATCTCTTTATATAGAGGTGCTACTGTAGATTCCTCATCAGAATCCGGTAGGCTATTAGACCCCAATCCCCAAGGTTGCTAAGCCTCTATTTGATAGGCCGTTAGGATAAGATATTTGCTCATTAACTTGCAAATCAAGATTATTAGTCATGGGGTCAGTTGTAGGTCATGCCCATGTTTTAAAAGTTATTAGAAGATTCCGAAAATCGCTCACATATTTGAATAGGTAATCGCTTGAGGTCAGTACAAATCTGAGATTCCGCCTCGGATGTATCAGCGCCTATGCCAGTCACTAGGCCTCATTTCTTATCATCGATAGGATCCTGACTTTGGGTCGGTAAATGCCTTTTTTTCAGAGGTTGGACAAAGATTGATGATGCAATGTCACTTTAGCCTTTGAGGTAATCTTGTTGAGTCATCATTGAGTGCTCAATTAAAATCTAAGAAGAAAAAGTCAGGTCGGATGGTGGATAACCTCCACAACACTTGTCCCTCACTTTCAAATCCGAAGTGATTAACGTTCTCCATTTTGAATGAAGAAGGTATTATTTTGAGGTTGGTCTTCAGTTGTCAATCCGACCTTCTCCTCAGAATATTTATTCCATAATATCTAGCAGAAGAAATTTCAGGGTATCATTAATGTGCTGCTTCATAAATCTCACCGTATTTATGAGGATGGATGGCTCGAGGTATAGCACCAGAATGATTTGAAAAGGGAGACTCGAAAAGCTCCTCTAGGCTTGTCAGGGTTTCCCACATGTTGGATGTCGGTAGGGCCCACACTACATCCCGTAGATCAACCTACATGGCTCAATCTGAAAGCGGTGCCATGAAGAGTCATACAATGAGGTAGCCTTGATACGTGCCACATGTCAAAATCTGATAGTAAGGGGCCTAAATCCTAGCCATTGATGAGCGGTATAAATAGACCTTTCCTTTATCGCTTTTCTTCTATTTTGCTTTGCCAAATTTTATTTTCTACCAATTATTCTCCTACCATTCCAATCGTCAGAGGGAGAGTTTTCGATTGCTATCATCTTCTCTGATGTCGCTGACCTTCAAATTCCATTCTTCGATGGGTCTTTCCTTCTCATTTCATTTTTTTATTTTTCTGTCAGTTTTTGGTTAGGTTTTTCCTCTTTTCTTAGTTCGATCTCATTTCTCCAATTTTGCCTGTAGCTTTTTCTCTTTTCATATCTTCAAACATTGGTGAGGTTAGGGGCCAAAACCGTCGTGGTGGTTGAGATTCTCCATTGCCACCTCTTCAGATTGGGTCTAAGGACATTCCTTAGACCATCGTAGAGGCCAACTCTTTGGCTAAGTGCCTGGCCTTTAAACGTGGAAGCACACATAGCCCTATGCATGGGTTTGAAGATTTCTAGAACCCAAGTAATGAAGAATCAAGCATTATTGAGGATGATCTCGAAAAGTTTCAATCTTAGTTTTCCATCTCTTCAGCCTTCTAACTACAAGTTTCTAGTCGGGATGGTCATGTAATCAATATCCCGAGACGCCGAATCATCCTGTACAAGGATTACCTCCAGGCCAATCCCCATCTATTTGTCCATCCTTTTATCCATAACATTCTTGACTTCTACATAATTCTTCTGACCTAAATCATTTTGAACTTGACTCGAGTGGTCATCATTTTTATTATCCTTGGTAGCTGCCTCCATATCACCCTGAGGTGCTCTCTCTTCAGAGCATTGTTCACTTTAAAGAAATACCCCCATGAGAAAGAGTGACGGTACTTCTCCCCTCGAATAGAGTGTAAGTTCATTATCAAGCTGCCTGCTTTGGTTCACAGCTAGAAAATCATTTCTTCTTCATATCCTCAGATTTTGTCCTAGGGATTCAATCCAATCTAGGGTGATCCTCATCTATCCCCAAACAAGGAGAAATCCATCCTTTCATAAATGAGAAAGATTATTAGTCTACTTAATGTTGAGGTACCTAAGCTAAAGGAGTTGTTGATCGAGCAAAATCTCTATAATGCAGACATTAGTCCGATGTTGCCTCGAGGTATAATCAATATTTTTCTGACTTAGAAAGTTTTTCTGATCATTCATTAGGATACATATTAACTATTTTCTTCAGTGTTGCAATGATGAGGCCTAGTTAGAGTCCATCAAGTTGGCTTTGAAAGAAAGTTGGGCTCTTCAAGTAGGGAATCCTCATCAAAGAAGCCAAAGTCCAAACCAAGGACTCCGCCCCTGCTCCAACCTCAATGCCATCGATGGGACGTTAAGCACCGACCTAGTGGAGATTGAGGACGAGCTTATAGTAGCTATGCTATTGCGATCTACCCCACTAATGACTTTAGAGTTAGCTCGGGCTCCATTGCCGTCAGCTGGTTGGACACCATCCCCACCTTGTCCAACCTCGCTGTCGCTATCTCCTGTGATGCTGAGCAGGTCAGTGAGGTCCGAAGTGGGCCCCTCCTCATCCAGGAACGAAGAGGGGTTCATTATTGTAATGAAGAGAGTGTAGAAGGATGACTTTGCACTTTAGAACTATCAGCTTATTCAGGAGTTGGTGAAGATGACTCTACTACTAGCCAACTAGTCGTAAAGGAACGCCCATCCCTTGGACAAGGTCGTTAATGCTTCCTATGCCAGCCTCCTCGGGACAAGTTTTCTGCTATTTGTACTTGTCTTCAACCTTCATCTATGTTTGCTAAATTTGCCTTTTCTGTGTAGTTGGCGTGCAATGTCATTGTCCTCAGTGAGGGCTTGGTCGATTTTAATCGAGGAAAGCTTTCATTAGAGGAGAAACTTAAGACGTCTGAGGCCCAATCAAAGGCTACCAAGAGGTGAGATAGGATATTGAGAAGGTGGGCGAGCTATTGAAGAGGCAAAGAAGGTGGCTGAAGAAGAAGCCTCTTAAGCCAAATCCAAGCTCTTAGCAGTTTGAGAGAAAGTCGGAGCCCTAGAGGGCCTCATGGCCATTGAACATGGAGCCACTGTGGTGCTCCATCAAAAGGTAGTTAAGCTTGAGGAGGCCCTAGAGCTCAATAAGGTAGTGGTCAAGGCTACCAAGGATAGGGTGCAGCTCATCAAGGTCCACGCCGAGGAAGAGAAGGTGAAGGCCATTACTGAAGCCAAACTCAAGGGCATCAAAGAGTTCAAAGCTTTAGAGGAGTTCGAGAATGAGGTCACCAAAGGCTCCTTGATGGCCTATGAGTAAGGCTTCAAAGCCTAAAAGAAGTGCATGGCCCGGATGCTTCCTAAGTTGGATTTAAGAAGCCTTTGTCCTAAAGATAGCTATTGAAAGAATAATGCCCTACAAGCCAATCACATAAGTGATGCAATGAGATATTTTTTATATTTTATCTTTCAAACTTATGTATTTAACATTAATTATTAATAAAATTAGATATTTATTTTATTATATACTGCATTTTAATATTTGTTTAAGATTATAATAAATCTCATAGATTAGGATAATGATTTAGGGCCATAATAAGATCATGTCAATGAGATCTAAATCTTTGATAGTCTTAATCTAAAATATTTTTAGTCATAGGATCATTAAGTCAGAGATCAATGATACTGGTAAGATTGGTACATCTTATGTATGCTCAATGAAGAGAATGGTTGATCTCACAATCACTTGTGTGGTGATACTAATACGAGAATGTGGATGCTCATTAGAGAATGAGTTCATTGAATTGACTAAATGAAAGAATATCTGATGGAGCCTTATATGCATGTCAGCTAATTATTCTCTAGTAGGAGTAGTGTAAGTGATCCTTAGATCTGAGATCACTATAATACCTTGTATATATGAATCTATATTTTAGTTCATTCCTTAGCTTAGTTCTCTGAGCCTTGTGTAAGATGTTTTGGACATGATGAAGTATATATGGAGATTGTAAGTAGTCAACAAGGAATTAGTCACTCCTTATAAGGGGAGAAAACATCCTATATGATCTCAAGGGTTGATGATTCAAGAAGTCTTTGACCAAAGCAAGATAATAATTAGAAAGAGTTTCTAATGTATCATCAACTGAATCATCATCTTCTAATCGAGATACATATAGATAAATATTTAGACTTGACATGATTCTATGCTCATAATTCATCTGAGATGTTGTTTGATTGAAAGATTGAATTGTACGGTAACTTACCACTGAAGGATATTTTTGATATTTTCATCAAATTTTATGTCTTTCGAGTAGTCATGACATATTGCTAAATATCAATCTTGACTTGTGAACTCGTAAGATTAAAAGAGTTTAATTTAAAATTAATTAAAAATATTCTGATTAATTGATGCATTTGGACTGACCTAATCTAATCAGATTGGTTTAGATCATCAATTTGAGTCTACTGCTAGCTAGAAATGAAACTCAATAGGTCATACATTTTGATATTTGATCATGATCTGATCTAATTAGATTTATTATAAATTCTATGAGTTTAATTAACCTGCTAGCATATGAATTAATCAAGTTTCAATCGGGTTTAGTCCAAAGGTGTTTGTGCTAACCCTAATCCTAATGCCTTGACTTAATCTAATTAGGTTCAAACCTTAAGATATATAGGTGGCTGAACCTTATCACATGGAAGAGTTCCATATGAAACCAATTCTCTATGCCCTAAAGCCACACCATAATAAATGGAGTGCCCCTTAGTTTTGTGCATCCAGAAGGAGGAGTCCTTTTGAAGCACTCCTCTTAATTTCTCACCAAATCCCATGCCATCTCTTCTTTTCTCGTGCCATCAGATGGTGCTTTGGGAGTTGTGTGTAGAGAAAGAGTCCTACTTATGAAACTCTTCTTTTTCTATGCTAACATTTATCTCATGCCAAAATCAAAGAGGTCCAACATGAGATATATGAAGCACCATGTGTAGCACCCCTTCCTTTCCTATTTAAAGGGGGCACTACCTATGGGATATGGCATACAAAAGAAGGATGGTTTGGCATGGGCTTTTGTGAGGAAAAGAAGAAAAAAAATCAGAAAAGAAAGAAAAGAACAACAAGAGAGAAAAATAGAAAGAAAAGAGAGGAGAATTTAGAAAGTAGATTGTCTACTTTTCATTGTAATAGAAATATCCAATACTTGGATATTTTACTCTGATTTGGATGTGTCTAATCTTTTGAGAAAAGATTTAGGTGTAGTCTAGTGGAGATTCAAAGGCAATCAAGTGGTGGTGCAAATTTATCTTTGAGAAGAAATCGATAGTAAACTTGTGAAGAAGACTGCAGTACTACATCGAGTTGGAAAGAACCTTGATCAATCATGTGTCAATCACTGTTGGAGGACATCTATTTTGGTGTCTTGTGGAGGTCATCTTATCATAGGATCATCATCTTCAGAAAGGCATAATTTCTATCTTATTTTCATGCTTAATTTGTTTGATTGAAATCTACAAGATAGTCCTAAGATTTGTATTTCGGTTAGCATGTTTTAAGTGTTAAAACTTATTAAAATTTTTGAAACCATATTCTGCTATACAACTGGAACCTAATAGTAGTATTAGAGCCATTCTTATTGTATTCAATCAAATAATATGCTATGGTAGTAATATAGATTAGATCTGATTCATATGATGCCATATTGTTTAGTAGATTACTTGCATCGATCTTTAATTAAATTATTTGACCATGATGGTAGTTAGATTTTTAAATTTAGTTGCTAAATTTAGAATTTATCATAATCTAGAATTTTATGATTCATGATAGATTGATGCTTTAATCGATTTAATTAGGATGCATTGGATTAAGGTCAGTTGTTGACTTGGTCAAGCCTACTTGGATTAGGGTTTGAATTAATTATAATCTAAATTGGATTATGATTCAATATGTTAACTCAAGTCAAAATTTGACATGTTGATTAGATCAAGGGTTGAGTCCAAATCATAGTCCAATGAAATTGGCTCAAGAGTTGGACCAAAATTCTAAATACACCCTACATAATCCTAGGGATCATGATTTTGGCATCGATATATGAATGATATTACAATTTGAATAATATTTATTGCTTGATAATATTTTAAATGCTTAATTTTTTGATATGCATATTCTATGTGATGTTAAAGTTAGGATGTGTCTGAGATCAAGAAGTCCCTCAATTAAAATTATATTAAGTTATAATAGTGAAGTGTTAAGAATACTACCCATGCCTTCTTTATGCTAAGTCGATAGAGTATGTCAAAATCTATAGTGAATTTGTTGTACTATCCATAAGGCTGGCTATGAAAATTGATATGATGTTGACTTAGAACATAATAATACTTATGGCATATTTGAGTAGTATTGCTTTGTTGTACTATCCACAAGAAATCAATGTTTAAGTATGACTATAGAGGAATGAAGGATCTAATTTAACTAGAATACTATAGTTTGTTATGTTATCCACAAGACTATAAATATTTTAGAGATAAAAAAATATTAAAATTATATGAGATACAATTGGTATAAGAGTTGCCTATCGTTAAACTCATGAATGCTTGTTGTACTATCCATAAAGTATTTGTGAGGAATAGAGATCCCAACCCTACTTAGAAACAAATAAATTTTTATTTCATACTTGAGGCTATGAAATTCGTTAAATAAGTAGGAGATATAGTTAAACAAAAGATCTAATCTAATTGTGAATATCATCATGAGTTATCCACTTATATTTTTATTCTTGTAATTATAGATTAACTATAAAATGGCATCCTCACTTTCACTACATAGCATTCTTGATGCCAACAAATTGATTGGATCCAATTATATAGACTGATTGAGGAAGCTGAGAATTATTCTCACTCAAGAGAAAGTCTCCTATATTCTGAATATACCTGCTCTCGATTCGATCAGAGAAGATGCTATTGAGAAGGATAGGACCATATACAAGATGTGGCATGATGACAGTGTGACTGTCAAATATATCGTGTTAGCCTCTATAAGTAATGAGCTTCAGAAGCAATACAAAGGCATGGATGTTCATTCCATACTTCTTAACTTAAAGAAGTTATATGGAGAACAAAGCCATACTGCTAGATATGAGATATTTAAACAGCTATTTCGTATCAAGATGTGTGAAGGCACATCCATACAGATCCATGTCCTTAAGATAATTATTTTGATCACTCATTTAGGACAATTAGGTTTTGCTATGGATGGTGAGCTGAGTCAAAATTTGATCCTATAGTCACTCTCTGAATCCTTCTCATAGTTTATCATAAACTATCATATGAACAAACTAAACATAAGCTTACTTGAGCTGCTCAATATGTTGAAGATAGCTGAAAGCCATTTCAAGGGTAAAAAAATACATGTTCTTCTGGTAGATAAGATCTCTAAAAAGAAGACAGATAATAAAGGTTTAAACAAAAAGAAAAGATAAATCCTAAAGCTAGCATCTCAAAGAAGAAGGCAAAGAGTGTTTTGCCAAAGGTATTTATTCCACTGAAGCAAAAAGAAGCAAGCATTGCTAAAAATTTATACATGATACAAACAAATTTATTAGTAAGTACTTCAATTTTAAATTTTTGGATATTAGATACCGTCTATAGTTCACACTTTTACAAATCATTACAGAATCTACAGAGAATAAAAAAGCTGAATAAAAGTAACTTCGTACTGTTTGACGTCAGTGGAGAGTCCATCATGACTGAAGCCGTAGGAACCATGCTGTTGAAGTTACCTTCGAAAAAAATTTTGAAATTAAAAGATTATTATTACATGCCTAATTTAGTTAGAAATATTATTTCAGTATCTCTGTTACTTAAACATGATTTTGAAATTAGAGGAAAGGACAATGGTTGCTCTATTTATTATTCTAACAAATTTTATGGTAATAATAATGATCTTTTATTTCTGTTGCTTAATAATAATATTCTTTATGTTGATCAAATAAAGAAAGAAACAGAGAATATGTGAATGTTATATATCTCTGGCACTACTGACTTAGTCATATTAATGAGTCAAGAATTAATAAGTTATACAAAAGAAAAGTTCTTTGATCCTTATGATTTTGAATTATATGAAACTTGTAAATCTTATCTTATGGGTAAGATGACCAAGACTCCATTTATTGGATATAAAAAAAGGATGAGTAACTTATTAGGCCTAATACATACGAATGTTTGTGACCCAATGACAATTCAGGCCAAAGGTGAATACTCCTATTTCATCATATTTACTGATGATTTTTTAAGATTTGGATATATGTATTTAATGAAATATAAATTTGAAGTCTTTGATAAGTTTAAAAAGTATCAAATAATGATTGAAAAATAAACTAGTAAGAGTATTAAAGCTCTTCGATCTGATCGATAAGGAGAATACTTAACTAAGAAGTTTCTTGATCATCTTAAAATAATGGTATTTCTCTGAATGGACTTCTCTTTACACTCCACAGTTAAATGGTATTGTAGAAAGGAGGAATCACACCTTATTAGATATAGTGCAGTTTATGATATGCTTCACTGATCTTCCGATCTCCTTCTGAAAATATATTCTTGAGATCGCAGCGTACATTTTGATCAAAATACCGACTAAATCTGTTACTAGCACTCCATATAAGATATGGAAAGGAAGAGGCCCAACCTTAAATATATGAAGATATGGGGCTGTCCTCCTTATGTCAAGAACATTGAAGGACATAAGTTTTATGCTAGATCAAACAAATACAAGTTTGTAAGTTATCCTAAGGAGAGTATAAGATATTATTTCTACCAACCTACTCAACAAAAGATATTTGTTAGTCAGCATGTTGTCTTCTTAAAAAAGAGTTTATCCAAGAGGGAGCAATGAAAGGATAGTTGAATTTGAGAAAGTTCAAGATCTACAATCTATCCAGAAGCAACATGTGGATAGTCCACAACTTGACCCTCAACTTGAAGTATCCATTAATGAAGTACAATCACTACACATATCTCCTTTCGAAAGATCAGATAGAGTGCATAATGTACCACTCAAGTATTATTTATCATTGAGAATAACAACACACCACACATCATTGAGAATGATGATCCCATGATCTATTCGGAAGTAGCCATGAGTAATGACTCTGACAAATGGTTTGAAGCTATAAAATTCGGAATGGACTCCATATATATCAACTAAGTTTGGACTTTAATTGATGCGCCTGACGGTGTGACCCAAATAGGCTGTAAATAGATCTTCAAAAAGAAGATTGGAGTAGATGGCCAAGTAGAGACCTATTAGATCAGGCTAGTGGTAAAAGATTTCAGACAAAAGCAAGATGTTGACTATAAAAAAATTTTCATCTATAGCCATGCTCAAGTCTATTCGGATTATGCTTGCTATAGCTACATATCATGATTATGAGATCTGACAGATGGATGTCAAGATTATTTTTTTTATAAAAATTTGAGAAAAATTTATATGACTCAGCCAGAAGGATTTGTCTCTAATGGGAGGATAAATCAAGTATGTAAGCTGAAGAAATTTATTTATGGATTAAAATAGACATCGAGGAGTTGGAATATCCATTTTGATGAGACAGACAAATTATTTGACTTTATCAAAAATATATATAAACCATATGTGTATAAGAAGATTAGTGGAAGTGCCATTATCTTTTTAGTTTTGTATGTGGATAACATACTGCTCATTGAAAATGATATCCCTATATTGCAATTGATCAAAATCTGACAATCACAAAAATTTTTCATGAAAGACTTAGGTGAAGCATCTTATATACTTAATATAAAGATCTATAGGGATAAATCTAAGAGAATGCTAGGCTTATCCCAATCTAGATCTCTTTAAGAAGATGTTACTTATCCATGAGTCATGGCATACATCTCTCTAAGAAGATGTTTCCTAAGACACCTAAAGAGAGAAAGAGAATGAGTTCTCTTCCTTATGCTTCGACTGTAAGATCGATTATATATGCTATGCTATATACCCAACCTGATGTTACTTATGCCTTAAGCATTGTAAGCAGATTTCAGGCAGATTCAGAAGAGAGTCATTGAAAAGCTATGAAAAGAATTCTTAAGTACTTAAGAAGAACTAGATATACTTTTTCATATATGGTGGATCTAATTTGAAACTAGAAGGATTTATAGTTTTATTTACAATCTGATCCAGATGATATTAAATCCATATCAGGATATGTATTTATTCTATATAGTGGTACAGTGAGTTGGAAGAGTTTCAAACAACAGACTGCAGCTGACTCAGCTTCTAAGATGAAGTATATTACTGCTAGTGAGGCTACTCAGAAAGCCATCTGGATGAAAGAGTTCATCACAGAGTTGTGTGTGGTTCCAAAAGGAATCAAGATCTCATCATAAATCTAAGCACATCTTAAGGCACTTCCACCTCATCTGTGATGTGATCATAGAATGAGTTGATATCAAGAATAATATAGCAGACCTATTCACTAAGGCTATGCCACTGCAGCAGTTTGATTGCCATCTAGATTGTATGGGTATTAAGTATAGAGATGATTGATTTTAACGCAAGTGAAAGATTGAAAAAATAATATCCTATAAGCCAATCGCATGAGTGATACGATGGGATATTTCTATATTTTATCTTCCAAACTTATATATTTGATATTAATTATTAATAAATTAGATATTTATTTCATTATATACTACATCTTAATTCTTGTTTAAGATTATAATGAACCCATAGATTAGGACAATGGGTTCGGGATATAATGAGATTATGCCAGTGAGACCTAAATTCTTGATAGTTCTAATTTAAATATTTTAGTTATAAGATTATTGAGTCGGAGATTAATGATACGGGTAAGACTAACACATTCTATGTATGCTCAACGAAGAGGGTAGTTGATCTCACAATCACTTATATGGTGACTCTAATATAAAATGTGGATGCTCATTAGAGAATGAGTTCACTAAATTGACCAAATGAGAGAACATCTGATGGAGCCTTATATGCATGTCAGCTGATTGTTCTCTAATAGGAGTAGTGCAAGGGATCCTTAGATGTGAGATCATCATAGTACCTTATGTGTATGAATCTATATTTAGTTCATTTTCTAGCTTGATTCTCTAAGCTTTGTATGGGGTGTTCTGGATATGGTCAAGTGTGCATGGAGATTGTATGGTCAATAAAAATTGATCACTCCTTATAAGGAAAGAGAATATCCTATGTGATTTCATAAGTTGATAATTCAAGAAGTCTTTGATCCAAGCAGGATGATAATTAGAAAGAGTTTTTAATGTATCATCAATAGAAAAATCACATTCTGATCGAGATACATATAGATAAGTATTTAAGCTTGACATGATTTCATACCCATAACTCATCTGGGATGTTATTTAATCAAAAAATTGAATTGCACAGTAACTTATCATTAAAGGATATTTTGATATTTTATCAAAATTAATATCTTTTGGGTGCTCATGACATATTGCTAGACATCAATCTTGACTTGTGGACTTACAAGAATTAAAAGAGTTTAATTTAAAATTAATTAAAAAGTATTCTGATTAATTGATGCATTTGGACTGACCTAATCTAATTGGATTGATTTAGGTCATGAGCCTGAATCCACTGGTGGCTAGAAATGGAATCCAATGAGTCACACACTTTAAGATTTGATCATAGTATAATCTAATTAGATTTATTATAAATCCTATGGGTTTAATTAACTTGCTAGCACATGAATTAATCCAAGTTCCAAATCAGATTTAGTTCAAAGGTATTTATGCTAACCCTAATCTTGATGCCTTAACTTAATCTAATTAGGTTCAAACCTTAAGATATTTAGATAGCTGAACCTTATCACATAGAAGAGTTTCATGTGAAACCAACTCTCCATGCAATAAAGCCACGCCATAATAAATGGAGCACCCCTTAGTTTTGTGCGTCCAAAAGAAGGAGTCCTTCTGGAGCACTCCTTTTAATTTCTCACCAAATCCCATGCCATCTCTTTTTTTGTCGCACCATCAGATGGCACTTTGAAAGTTGTGCATAGAGGAGTCCTTCTACTTATGAAACTCCTCTTTTTTCATGCTAACATTTATCTCACATTGAAATCAAAGAGGCCCCGCTTGAGATATGTGAAGCGCCATATGTAGCACCCCTTCCTTCCTATTTAAAGGGGGCGCTACCTATGGGATATGGCATACAAAAGAAGGATGGTTAGGCATGGGCTCTTGTGAGGAAAGAAGGGAAAAAAAAGGAAGATAGAAAAAAAAGAGAGAAAATAGAAAGAAAGAGAGGAGAATTTGGAAAGTAGATTGTTTACTTTATTGTAATAGAAATATCCAATAGTTGGATATTTTAATCTGATTAGGATGTGTCTAATCTTTTGAGAAAAGATTTAGATGTGATCTAGTGGAGATTCGAAGACAATCGGTGGTAGTGCAAATTCATACTTGAGAAGAAAATCAGTAGTGAACTTATGAAGAAGGCTGCAATACTACATCAAGTTGGAAAGGACCTTGATCAATCCTATGTATATCACCATTGTAGGACATCTACTTTGATGTCTTATGAAGATCATCTTATCATCGGATTATCATCTTCAGAAAGATATAATTTCTATCTTATTTGCATGCTGGATTTATTTGATTGAAATCTATAAAGTAGTCATAGGGTTTGTGTTTCGATTAGTATGTTTTAAGTGTTAAACTTATTAAAAATTTTAAAATCATATTCCACTATGCAACCAGAACCCAATAGTGACGACAAGGATAAGATTGGCTTAGCTGACGAGGACGAGCTAGCTTGCCCCGCTTAGGTCGAAGTGGCCCTTGTTACTGAGGCCGCAGCTCTCGAGTCTGTTATTGTACCTACCATCATAGATGCTGCTTGGGGCCCACCGAGGAGTGATGATGATGCCACTGAGCCCATGCCTAAGAACCTTGATTAGTCATACTAACTTTTTTGTTTTCCTTTTTTACTTATGGCAATCTTCTTATAATGAACCATTTTTCTTAGTGAAATGAATTTCTTCGTTATCTTTTGATACATGTGTTGAATGATCTTAGTCTTCAATGTCGATCATTTGCCCAGCCAATATGATTGTTGGCACGGTCAATTGACTGAGCCATTTATAAAGCAAAAGTCTTGGGTTTGGATCTGGGTCTAAAGCCACAACATCCAAAGTTAGTTCGAAGTCACATTATCTAAAGTCGGTCCATAGTTGATCCTTGGCAAAAACTTTCACCAAGTCAATGCCATTGTCTTTACCTAACCATCAATGTGTACTCAAAGGATAACAATGAGAATTTGTCCAACATTAATATGGAGTCGATTCATGGAAATACTTTTACCAAGTCACTATCGGCATCTTGATCCCATCACCAATGGGGTGCTCGAGAAAATTTCGATGAGGCTTTATCTAAAGTCGATACGAAGTCTATCCATAGTAATACTTTTGTCAAGTCTCCATCATCATCTTGACCCAATCACCAATGAGGTGCTTCGGAAGATGCCAACAAGGTATTATCTGATATCGATATTGTTGGGTATAAAATACCCTCAGCCGAAGTTCTCGACAGGTGGCACCTATCTGTGCTTCTCCAAGATGGATTCTTCAGGCGCCTGTCAGATTACTCCAAGTGCCCTCTGAGCTCTGCTTCTGACCGATCTTCTACAGTGATCGACGCCAGACTGAATTCTCTTCAAGTTGTGTCTA
>KE505374.1:184971-210382 GCA_000441515.1 Elaeis oleifera
AAATATGCCAACCCAGTTGGACAATTTCCATGAAACAAATTATCAATATGATAATTCAGTGGTATCAGATACATTATTCCTTTATCCATCTCTTACTAGTAGACCCAACTGCAGCTAAGCACTATGCTTTTGAGGCTCTGTAAAAGAAAAAGAAAAGGGTCAATAAACAACTGGTATGAGCTCACTTGCTCAATAAGAATTCTCCTGCATGTTCACCTTTTGATGAAAATATTATATATTAGCATATTTATATAAATTACTTTTGAATTCATGTATTATGTGGAGATAACTCGTTCTGATTTGAATGAATCATGATATGACTACATTTGACAAGCATAATGTGTATTAATAATTAAGATGAATTAAAGCTAGCAAGATCTAATGAATGAATAATAAAGTAGCGTGTTGGACTAGATAACTTAAATTATGAATAGCCTTATCACAAGCAAGAACATACTTTGTAGATAGCCTCATCATATATAGGAATATAGAATTGTGGATAGCCCATCGTGTGCAAAAACATGACATTGTGGACATCCCTCCTCAAGCAGAAACATGGCATTATGGATAGTCTTGCCATAAATAGGAATATGTTAATTTGAGCTTGCCAGTAATGAGCTAGAGCAAGCCCTTGGCTAATCCAATACTAAAATGATGATTAGATGTCCAAAGATCATTATTGAGTCCAACTTGGTTCAATTTGAAGATAAAATACTTATCATCTAAAAGCATTACTGAAGCAAATTATTTTTATCGACAAGTATTCAGATTTTAATGATTGATTATTTTATATGTGCGTGTTTCGATCATTATACTCTATTTGATGTTATTCATCAATTATATTTTTTATAATATATTATTGATCTAGGAGGATCCTCAGACTCGATGTGGAGGACCTTGACAACTATGAGTAAGAGCTAAAATAGGGTTCAAGAGCAAAATCTGCTACATTAGGAAATAGAATCATACGCTAAATTTCAAGAGACCATAACTTAGTCATACAATATCCAATTATGATGAATCTTCTTTTGAAATTGGATGTCTTTTCGAGATTTATAACTTTGGCATGACTTCTAAGGGAGCTAAATCAGACCAAAATTTCATTATTGAAGTCTTGAAATAGACTGATCAAACTTTTTTTCTTTTGCAAAAAAGATTTTGACTAAACATTATCTTCTGATCTGTAAAGAATTAGATAGAGCTATAGAAGATAAAAATGATATAGAAGTCTCGATCTATCTTCTATAAAATTTTAATATTTTTATAAATTTTTATATTTATCATTTTTTTGAGATCTGATCCTATGTAAACTAAGAAGAGGAGTCCAACCCAACTTGTTTAATAGTGGATACTCTTTTAAAAGATAAGAAGAGAAATTCGATCTGAATTATATAAGGATGGATCTTACTATTATAGATAGGGGCTATGAACCTTAGTTTATGAAGTGAAGAATAAAATAAAGAGAAAGAAAAGGGACTCAAACACTACTTTTGAAAATTCTCCTCTTCATCTATTTTTTTTAATGAGATTTAAGTTGAGTGGATTAGAGAAAATCTTCCTTCTCCTTGATTAAATTAAGTTAATATTGGAGTATCGAGCTTCTACATCTATCGGTGGCCTCAATTTGTGGTCCAGAAATACAACCCAATACAAACAATCCAAGAAAATTATCCATGCTTCAAATACATCGAAGAATAAAGATGAGCATGACTGCTAGTTCTTTTTTGATATATGATGAGATGAAAGGATATCCCGTACAACTAGAGGAGAAGATTATCTGACTCATGGAGGTCATTTCTGGATTGATGGCACCTTCAGCATAAGCACAAACACTGACAACTACTATTGCAAAGCTGTCTCCAATATTTAGCATGGAGGATGAGCAACCTAGAGGTACATAAAATCTCTCTTCAATCATGTAAAGTTGAAGTTCGAATTGAGATTTTCATATACAATGGAACCGTTGATGCAAAAAGGTTAGATAACTAGCTAGACTAGTTAGAGGCCTATTTTACTATCTATGAATATTCTAGTGTCTAGAAGATAGCTTTTGCTTGTCTCAAACTTTCTAGTAATACTTTTATGTGATGGATTTTGTACATGAGAATAATGATATTTTAATTTGATGTGGAGCAAATTTAAAAGCTTAATTAAGAAGTAATTTTATCCAATCTGCAATGAGGAGGATCAGTGGATTAAATGGCAATACCTATAGTAGAAATATCATCAATCTGTCCAGGACTATACCACTGAATTTCACAAACAAACAAGCTCTCTTGAAATCTCCATCAGTGATCATGCAATTTTTATGAAGTATGTTGGAGGTATCCATGAGAACATTTGCTAGGAGCTAAAACTCCTTAAAGTTAAGACATCAATGAAACTAGCATGAAGGTCATGGGGATTAAGAAGAAGAATCACCTTAAAAAGCAAAAAGGTTAACAAATTCAAGAAAGACAATGATAAATCAAGCCAGAGGGGAGCTAGATAAGAAGCAGGCCAACATAACTCAAAAAAATTATTGTGATCATTGCAACCTTCACAGACACATTAAGGATAAGTATTAGAAGCTTCATTGCGAATAGAAGTAGAATGGGAAGAAATTGATGAATGATGATTCTAAGAAGAAAGAGAAGGCAGCTCTCCATGCTGTGGAGATTGAAGAGCTTCCCGAACTTAAGCAAGTAGACTCCAAATTAAGCTTCATAGTAAAGAAATCCAAGACTGCTACTGGGATAGATTTAGAGGCACATGAGGAATTCTTTCATTTGAAGATTCAAGTGAAGTAAAGCATAATCAAGGCTATTCTAGATCCTGAAAGCTAAGAGAACCTTATCTCTAAGAATCTTGTTAAGAAGCTAGGGTTGCAGAGCAAGCTTCATCCACACTCCTCATCCTTTCAGTTGGATTCTAAAAGATATTGAATTAAAGATCATCAAGCAATGCATCTTCAAGTTTACTATTACTGAGAGGTATATTGAGATAATTTGTGAAGTAATTTCTTTGGATATTTGTCAGATTATACTATAAAAAAATGACCATTAATGATATTTTTAAATACTGTTATAAGCCAGAAAAAAATGCTGCAAATGCCTTTATCGATATTTTTGTGGCATTTTCATATATACCATCTTAAGATGGTGTTGGCAATTAATTATCAGTATTTTCAAAAAAATATCGATAAAATTTTTATTTTAGTGGTATATGTAGGTATTTTTAAAGTTTCAATTCCATCATATGTAAAATTCTAATGCCGATATTTTATATATGCCAATAAAATTATTAAAAATAAACTATATATCTTAGAATTAGATCAAAAGGAGATTCAAATCAATGATCTCTTATTTGAATGACAAGCTCTTAACCATCAAAGTACAACTTATATTATTAATATATAAAAATAGTTTATTTAACTTATTAACATATATTCATGTCAAATAAGTAATGCTAAGAATATATATGTATAACAATATATTTTATGAGAACAGTATGACTAAATCAAGCTCTATATAAAAATTAATAATTTAAGATTTAATAATAATTTTATAAAATTTTATAAATTATGATATTATTTATCGACATACTTGTTAAATATCATAATAGCAGTTCTAGTTTCCGGCACTTTAAGTTATATGCCTTAAAATATAAATTTATAATAGCATTTATAATAAAGTATCACTAATAAAAAATATTTATTGAATGATAGTGATATTTTTACCAAAATACAATAAAAAAAAATTTAGTGACATATAATAAGAAATGTCACAGGTAATTTACCACCAAATATCATTTTGTTATAGTGTTATCTTAAGGATAGCTCCTAAGAAAGCTAAATTGGATAAAATTCTATCATTTGGATCTCAAAATAGACTGATCAAATCAAAACTTTTCTTTTCATGAAAGATTTTGACTTAAGATTGTCCTCCAATCCTTGAAGAATTAGGTGGAGCGATAGAAAGCAAAGTTAATGCAGAAGTCAAGATTTATCTCCTATAAATTTTTTTATGAATTTTTATATTTATAATAATTTTTAGTAATCTAATCCTATTTAATCTATGAAGAGAGGTCTAACCTAACTTGTTTAATGGTGAAGGTCCTTTCAGAAGATAGGAAGAAGAATCTGATCCAAATTATATAAAGATGGATCTCACTATTATAAATCGGGGCTATATATCTTAATTTCTGGAGTGGAGAATAAATAAGGGAAGAAAGGATTTGAACTCTACTTTTTAAAATTCTTCTATTCTTCTATCTTTTTTTTATAAGATTCGAGTTGAGCGGTTTGAAAAAAATTTTTCTTCGCTCCAATCAAATAAATTATATCATTTGTATTTGGGTTGCTACAAATGATATTAGAGTGAACTGGTCCATGACCTATATGGACTATAGGATACTGCAACATGGATCTATTAGGATAGACAAGGAACTGATTATAAAGTTATGACTAGATTTGAATGGATTTGGATCCTTAACCCAGTGAGAATATCAAGTCTTAAATTGGAGGAGTATGTGAGGATGATGGGAGCATATTCTTAATCCCACATCGGCTATGCACTGAATAGATATTGATTACTTATATAAAATCAAAAAATCTAAGTAATACCTTAAAGATAGCCTTTTAGAGTGAGGTCATGGGTTCTTATATATTAATATTGAACCATAAGGGCCATAGCACTATCGATCAACATAGGACCTTCATAATCACAAGTATCAATACACCATCATTATGCATCTCATGGTGTGGTAAAGTCTAGTGTGATTTGGCACACGTGATCCACAAGTAATTAATACAAAATACACCAAATCCACATTCGCTTCACTAGATGGTCTCAAGGAGATCCCTTATAGGATTTCAATCTGCTTACATGTTCAAAGAAGCCTTCTGTCTCAATTCATATAAGACCCATGTGCCTTAAAGGGACATAGAAATGATGCACTATATATAACCTTTAAGCTTTATATATTGAGATCTCGAAACTTAAATTTTTAATATCAAACTTAATATAATGTCAATCATAACTCCTAGCTACTAATCAAGTACATCAAAAGAAATCAAAATGCCCATATATACTACATGTCTATCGAAATCAATAGGCCTAAGAGACTCGGTTAATGTGTTAGAAAGCATATTCTTAGTGGTAGTGCACTCATACTCTATATCCCCATTATCAACCCATTCCATTATATAAAAATAAAACTTTAAATCTTTGTACTTGGCACCACCTAAATCAATGTATTCTTTGTGAAGAACATAGATGAAAAATTATCATAATAAATCCTTATTGACCTAAAGATTGAATCAATGACTCTAAACCCAGAAATAAAATTTCAGAGCCACTTAGCATGAGCTCCAGCTTCAGAACATATACTTCTACTTGCACAGTAGAATAGGCTACCAATAATCACTAAAAATTTTTCTGGGAGACAGCATCTCCTGCAAGCATAAAAATATAGCCTATAGTGGGTTTCCTATTGTCTAAGCAACAAGCAAGATCTATATCTACATGATCAATCACTTCAAGATAATCAAACCCCCATCAGCAAACATATATTCTCTAATTTATGTGAGTACCTCATCACCTTCTTTACAGCCACCTACGTGGTAATCATGATATGGATTTATCAAGTACATACCAAATACACTCATTGGACTACTATATGGGATCCCCTTCGTAGATTCCTTCTTAAGATCATTTTGGAATATTGCTCATTTATCTGCTTATCACCCTTTACTATAGTAGTTATATCTAGCGTACAATTCTTCATGTTGAATTTGTTGAGAACACGATCAATACATATAGTTTGAGATAATCCTAATAGCTTCTTACATCTATCTCTATAAATGACTATGCCAAAAGCAGAACTTACATCTCCAAAATCTTTCATATCAAAAGTCGTTACCTTAACATTATATAACAATGTCACATCACTGCTGGCTAGCAAGATATCATCAAGATATAAAACAAAGAAAAAACTTGCTCCATACTGACCTTGAGATATGTATATAGGAATAAATTATGTTCTCCATGAAGCCAAAGGATGCCACTACTTTATGAATTTAAAGTACCACTATCAAGAGTCTTGTTCAAATCATTGATAGACTTTTTAGTTATAAATCATATCCTCCTTACCATATTCCTTAAGACCTTTAAACCATTCCATGTATACTTCTTCAAGAAAATCTCCATTAAGAAAGTTATTTGACATCCATCTAATGAGATTTACACATTTAATGGGTTTAGAATTTTTGGGAAGCTTCACCAATTCCCAAACACTATTGTGTGTCATAGACTACATCTCCTCCTCCAATTCAATAATTTATTCATAATAGTTCTTTGTAAGTCACTAGATCAGTAACCTACCCAACATCATAAATTGATTCTCCTAAATAAACTACAAAATAATGCAGATCTCCTATCTCTCTAGGAATACCTAATTGGCATATCTGAAACAAGTTGGGTAGGCTGAAGAGTGACATTGACAGAATATTGTTCTATCTCAATTCTCTCTATAGGTAGAGACACAACTCTCTCATGCATAATAAGAAGAGGCACTACAACTAATTTAAGCTCTAGAGTCTCAGTATGACAACATCATGCGCCAAAAATTTTGCAGTCATCGACTTAACAATCCTTAAGCCATTGTTAGCATAGTAAACACTTGTAACCTTAAGAGGCCTTCGGGTAACCGATGAAAGAAATAGTTACTTTCTTGGTCGAGGTTTTTTTTCCAAGAGAGTTATAGATTCTAACTTCAATTGCACAATCCCAAACCCACAAATGATTCAATCTAAGCTTCTTTCAGTTCAAAATTCAAAGGATGTATTAGGAGCAACTTTATTGGATGCCCTAATCATAACATACATGGTAGTTTTGAGTGCTCCACCCTAAAAGAATATTGGTAACATATTGTTGCTTATTATACTTCTGAATACATTCTTTACGGTCATGTGCAAAACTTTAGGAGGCCATATAATTTGGTTAGATGATGTCCGATTGAGATCTTTTTTCTAAAATTGGGTATTTTTCAAGATCTACTACTTTGGACCAACTCCTAAGGGGATTAAATGGGCCAAAATTCCATCATTTGATCCTTGAAATGAGCTGGTCAAACTAAAACTTCTTTTCTGAAAAGATTTTGATAGAATGTTATGTTCCAAACTATGAAAATTAGATAGAGTGATAGAAGGCAAAATTGATGTAGAAATCAATATCACTACAATAAATTTGCTGATAAGTGATAAATTATTTCATCGCTAAAAAAATTTATTTCATCACAATAAAGCTTTTTGATGAAAAAATCATCAGTCCTTCATAGTTATATCATATGTCACAAAAGGTATATAAAGACAATAACTCCCCTTCAACAAGAACTGAAACTGATTAGGCTTAAACTTGACTTCTTTTCGAGAAAGAAAATGTAATTATAAAAGATCTCTCCCCTTCAATGAGTAGACTGCTTTCTTCGAGTGGGAATACCAAGTATAATATTTTATCACTAAAACAATGTCACTTCAACTACAAAACTTTTTTCATCCCCAAATGCATAGTATTAATAATGAAATTGTTGGTCATAAAAATGTAATAATTTGTAGGTAAAAATTATCTTTTTGTCACTAAAAATATCATTTTTTGTGAAGAAAACTACTTCGTCACTAAAGGAAATCTCAATTGGTGACAATTGAAATTGTCTTAAAAGCTATAGGTCATTCGTAGTTGAAAAAAATATAATTACATCACTAAAATAAGGACAATTTGGGATAAAATTATTTTTTTACTAAATGTGATCAATTTGTGATGAACTAAAATGTGGTAATGTGAATGAAAATTCGTAGTTAAAGAAAATTTTTCTATGATAAAAATATAATTGTCTCAAAATATACAGTATAATAGTTGCTAAAAAGAAGTTCATTAAGGATGAAAATTATTTGTCACTGATTATAGACAATTGGTGATGATTAAATTAGTCACCATAGTATTTATAATTTATAGTTAAATGGTGTGTTATTATTTTAATTTTAAATGATGATAAATTTTCTCACAATTGAAGACAAACAAATTCGTAACTTAAAAATTTTTGAGACAAAGCTACAATAGTCACTAAAAAAGTTCACTATTTGTGATGATAAATTTTGCAGTATATTATAGTCTAATATATATTTATATTTATCACTGATTATAGACAATTGGTGATGATTAAATTAGTCACTATACTATTTATAATTTGTAGTTAAATGGTGTGTTATTATTTTAATTTTAAAATGGTGATAAATTTTCTCATAATTGAAGATAAAAAATTCATAACTTAAAAGTTTACAAGACAAAGCTACAATCGTTACTAAAAAAGTTCACCATTTGTGATGATAAATTTGTAGTATATTATAGTCTAATATAATTTATTATATAAAATTAGCATTATTTGAATTAAGCACAATATAATTGGATTTGGAGGCTAAGAGATATTTGTCCATTAGTTCTATGAGATATTTTGTATCTTGATCATTTGGACTGCTCTCACATCAAAATGATCATGTGACCGCTCGCTTGTACAAAAGAAAAAATTAAACACAATATAATGAAATATAAAATATAATAATGAAAATATTTACCACAACCATATGAATAAGAACATTCAAATCTTATTTTCAAATAATATCTCATTACAAACTCCTTAAGTAAGAGTTTTATTTTCTACAAGCAATCAAACAGAAAAGATCCATTTAAGACATACAAAAGCTAATGAAGTAGAAGGACATAACAATATTGCTTCTCCAAGATACCCACACAGCACCACTTAGCCAACAACTTAACTAGTCAAGATGCCATTTCCACCTTCACAAATCTATGTAAAAATAAATAAAATTTGAATAAATAAATTTAAGATCATAATATAAAATAAATATAATTTATGAAACTCAAACTTATTGTTAATTCATATAGTTTTAATTAGTGGAACATAGAATAGAATATTGAATAAAAGAAATAGATGAAAAATTAAAACAAAATAAAGTTATACATACTTGAAGGTTGATAATTAGATGGAGTTCAACTTTCACTGCATTAAAAAGAGAAATTTAAAAAAAAAAAAAGTTAGGTGGTGCAGTGTTAGAAAGATGCACTTTATTTATTAAGAAAAAATATAAAATTTATCTTTAAGATTATAGTACTTTCTAACCTTGATGGCGAAGAGCTAAAAAATATTATATTTTGCAAATATTTCCTCTTGACGAGCCAATATAGTAGCCAACTGTGAAGTTAAAGTTTGTATCTGAAATTGTTGATTTGCTGCCAAGGTTTCAGTTGCATGCAATCATTTTTGTAACTCACGTTGAGTATTAGTAGCATCTTTTCTAACTCTTCCAAGAGAATCGTCTAACTCTGTGGCCCTCCTTTGTGTTGCTCTTGCTGTATTAGGTTTGGACCATAGCCAAAGTCTTTAATATACCCCAACCTTGTGCCTAGTACAGTGTTAGCAATTTCATCAGCAGTCAACAGAGTCTCTTCTAAAATAGATCGAGCCTGCAATTCTTTCATTTTATTCTGCATAAAACATTATATTTGTTTAGTTAAATTAATTATAACATAAAAAAAATATATTATACATATGTTTAACTAAATATTAATTTCATTACATAGTTGGCCTCAGTCTCTGGATATGACCAGCCTTTTCCAGTAGAATAATGGGTGCATTTGTAAAACTCAATCCTATCAGGCTCCACCCTTCATTTCTTTTTCACCCTGTAAATTAAAAAAGTGATAAGTAGTAGTAAAATATCATACAACACTTGTTTATTACTCAATGAGTCTAATAACCAAGAAAAATTGACAAACTAACACAAAGGAGAACAAACAGGTGAAGTTCAACAATCATAGCTACAGTCATTAATTCGTGAAGAATGATGCAGCATACGGATAAGATACATAAGAAATAAGACCTTTTCCATACATATATACTATATAATATATATTATATATAGTAATTTTTTCAAACTACTTCAAGGGTCTAGAAGGAAATAAGCATGATGTGGCATAGATGTCAAATGCTAATCCACCTTGATGAATGCCAGCCGGCACAGACATGCTTATTACAATTCTTTCACTGTCACACACGCCTAAGCCAAAAGTAGTCTTCTGAAATGCAAAAAGCAATGCTAGCATTCATAACAGACTTATGATATAACAGAATCTTTCCAATATAATTTATATAATCCAAAATCATCCTCGACATATTCTCACACTCTATTAGTACACACCTACTTTCTATTATCTTATATCTACTGTGATAAGATAAAGCTTATTTAAACTTCCTTAAATGCATAGGGATGACTTATTAGCTCTAACAGCAACAACATGGTCAGAGGTTGTGGGAGAGGGAAGAGAAAGTACATATAAACACAGAAAACAATTACATTCTTCTACTAACTATCTGACTCTGCTTCTTTTAACCTCAAAAGTACCCAAGTTGAAGGCACTAGGAAATTAATTTTACCGGGCAGAATTTATTAACTAAAGAATTGACATTGTATACCAACTAAAAATGAGAAAAAAAAAAAGAAATTGTGTTGCTTACAATTTCAGCATGAGCTGCTACAAATGTTTTGACCCCATATAATGATTAGATTTCAGCTTTGATCGATTTTCCTTGTTTATCTCGCATCATTTCTACAGTGAGGAAAGATAAAATTTACTAAAGGTTAATAATAATTAGATAAATACAGATATATATACTTGAATTTAGATTACCTTGTGCGCTGGATTCATCCACATATCACAGAGCTTAATCCAATTCGCTGGAGTCAATTTTGGTACCTCAATTTTACGTGCTTCTTCCTCTGAGCTTGCACTTGAGAATAGTTTCTTCAGCTTATAATGCCACTGTCTGCTTCTATTCTTTAATATGTCCTCACAACTGTCTTTCACATAATTCTCATCCAAATTTATTTAAAATCTCTCCTAAAATAAATAAAATTTCAAATAAAATTAGAAGCAATCAACTCCTCTTAAAAGATTAAAATTAAATAATATAATATAACAAATTAAAATTTATATAATTCTTACATGACATCTAAGTAGTGCCGCATCTTTGTCTTCTCTTGTGAGTTCTTTCCAGTTGTTTGGAAGCAAAAAAAAAAATTCCGAGCAATTACTCAAATTCATTTGATAATTTTGCCGATTGCCCTGTCTTGACTACCTCCCTTACCAACTGGAATCTCAATTACCATCTTCCTTATTGACTTCTTCGTTTCTAAGATCTGCCTCTAATTTTTCCACGACCTTTCTTAATTCTAGTTGAATCTATATTTGTAACAAAAAAATATTTTAATTACTAGCTAATAATGCTCTTATTCCTTGAATGAAAGTTAATTTTTACTATAAAAAAAACTAAAAGTATCACCTATGTTAATGGTAGGAATATGACCACTTGATTCATTTGATGAGAGATTAGGTTGAATAGTTGACCCTGCAAGTGTAGTTTGCCGAAGGACACGTCCACTTGGTGCCATGATAAATTATAAAAAAAAAAGTATAAGCAATAAGAGTTTCTTCTTCTTTTTTTTTTGAGAATAAATTAAAAATATCATTGAAAATTAATCAGCTACGTGCATATCAGTTGGAAGAAGACGGAGCAAAGGACATAAAACCAAAATTAGAAGGACAAACAGAGACCTTGACTTTTCGAGCAATCCAATCAGCCACAATATTACCGTTCCTAGAGATATTAGAAATAATAAAATTTCTATGATTCTACAAGCAATCCTTGATCCAACAGACGATCTGGTCTACTTCCCAAGGAATTGTGCTCGAGCAGCAACAAAAATTTCTGTTTGGTATGTAACAAAAAAAAAAAAAAAAAAAAAAAAAAAAAAAGAAAAGTATATGGTCTGCAACTTTTTTTCACTAAGGGCACTAGAGTTTTTATTTTCTTGTATTTTTTCTCTAGTCCGGTTCCCCGTATGGTCATAAAGTAAACCCTTTTCCAGCATTTGAAACTATTAAAATAATAACTAATCAACGGTCCATCTCCATCACATAAAATTCTGCAATTAGGAATATATTTAATAACCCAATTCCAAGGAGAGTTGTCAGTGTGTCATCATATACATATACATCAATGGAATCAGGGCATAAATTCCTAATAAAAAATCTAAATCAGAATTTTTTCATATAAAAATGCAACATCTTACTGGTTCTCTATAAAAAAAAGTCGAATCTACTTTACAAACAAATCATAATTGTTAAAAAAAAATAAATATAAGAAAAGTGAAGCATCTAAATGCTTACCTCGATTACTTGATAACACACCTCAAGATAATGGCTTTGAATAGAAAAGTGAAGGATCTTTAGTCTTGATCAAGAAACAATGGAAGCCTTTTCTTTTTCTTTTCTTTTTGAGGTAAAACAATGGAAGCCTTTTTGTTCCAAGTCAGAAACTATATTAGGGAAAAAAGGACTTTGGGTTTTTTTCTGTAATATCCCAGGGTTTTTTCCTAAATTGAGTTTTGGAGGTAAAAGCCTAAAAAATTAGGCGGCAAAACAAATTGTCCGCCCACTGTTCGGCTGGAACCTTGAGGGTATCGGACAAGACATTGAAGAGTCATTAAATTAATAGAGTAAATATTCGCATGGATAAAGCCAACAACTTGGCAAGTGAGAAAACATAGAAAGTGGGAATAGTGATTAGGGATTAAAAACCACAATTAATAAAAAAATAATAAAATGGTGTACATGATATTAAACTTCATTAAAAATCTTATAAAATTTACATTTCTATTTAATGTCTTCCATTTTGAAGATATATCAGTGAAAAAAAGTTGTCACATACATTAAAAATTATATTTAATTTATTATGTTGTATACATAAATCAATTTTAATTACATTAAAGATATATGTGTTAATAAAAAAAAATTAAGTTATTTGGTTGGATGTAGAGCTAGCTGACAATTCAAATTAGAATTTGTTTTTCTGCCCATCACATATTTATATATCAACATTTTTAGTACAATTATTTATAAATTGGATCATATAGGCTATGTCTAGATGAAATGATTTGTATAATATATATTCTTGCATATCCTTTAGTATTTTTCACATAGGAACAAGTTGTGTTATCTTGATAGTTGAAATTATAATAAAGAAATTTTATTTCATCTGTGATACTATAAATTATATATAATTAGTTTAATAAATTTAATTGCTTTGGACTTAGATGTAATGTTGTCAATAGCGTATACAATAGCCAACACGTATTCTTTAAATCTAAATTAGTACGATACATTATTTACTCTGTACCACTCTTTGGACGTAGGGTGGCAAAACAGATAATTGGTTGGGTTCGGTTGGATCATATTCGGAGCTTCAATTCAAACATGATCTATTTATTAATTAGATTGAAATATCCAATCCGAACCTGATCTATTTAAATAAATAAGTAATCTGTTGAACTTGTTTAGTTAAACAGGTCAACCAACCTTGCCTTGGAGGCAGATTTAGGTAAGTTTTTTTTTTTTTTTTGATAGATAGGGATTTAGAGAAGTTGACCATAAGAAGAGGAGAGAAGGAAGAATTTCATTTCTAAAATTGGTTTGGCCATTTGGATTCTCAAAATAATATTAAATGCTATATTATATTATATTTCTATCAAAAAAAAATCATATCACATGTAACTGACACATGGAGCTGAATATAATATTTTCTCATCAAATCATGCTATGTTTAGTTAATTTTTGTATAATTTAAGTCAATTCCCTCCTTGACTGAAAATCCATGGAATAACTAAGGTATAATTTCTAATTTCTAATTTTTAATTATTTATTTAATATATAAATTAAAATACTAAAATGAAATTAGTGCCCAAAAATAAAAAGTTTGGGTATGATGGATTAGTTAACTGAAATGCCGAATTAATGTATTAGTAGTTTTGTTTAATTAGTATGGTTAATTAATTTAATTTATTAAAATGTTCATTTAAGCGAATTAATTGAATAGACCAAATGCTTTCTATTACATGCTGAAGGTGGAGTGTACTTGCTCCTATTTATGTTTTGGCACATAAAAACTCTCCTAGTTATAAAAAAAATCAGTACATTCTTATAATGTAGCACTTTTAAAATGGTTCTGGCACTTTTGAAGACAAAGATCTAATTTAGTTTAGAATTATATATAAAATTTTTAAAGATTTATAATTAAATAATTTTATTTATCATGTACTTAAAATTAAAGATCAGGGCCTCTAAAAGTTCATAATTAAAGTATTAAAGAATGTTCACACACTTTAAGTTTTCCTTCCACAGTTTAAAATGCCCAATGGTACATATTTATATGGGTCAGCTAGAATTTCAGTAAATGGGTAACTTTTCTTCCCAATCTATTATTTAACCAAGTCATTAAAAGAAAAAAAAAGAAAGGTAAAAAGTATCCGTGCAACAAAGGTAGTCCAAAGATCTTTCTAAAGAAAGCCAAAACTCAAATATCTTTCTAAAGTGCTCCAATGGCCAAAAGCCAAAGGCTTGTCTGACAGAAGCATCTCCCTCTTTCTTTCTCTTGTCTTCATCTAGCCTGCACCGAGCATTTATCATCAATTTGTCACAGAAAATTATAGAAGGTAGCATCTTTTATATTTTGAATAGTTGCATTAGGATTGAAAGTTAGAAATATTGGACTGCTTTTGTTTTTCTTCCTTGCCCATTAACTGTTTGCTAAAATTCCTGAAAGAAGAATCTTGTTGAGTTGCTTGTTATTACACTTTTGTACTTTGTAGTGGCTAACAGGAATTTTGTCATTCTTTGATGTATAGTCCATTGATTTTCTGGTAGGGCGATTTGTTACTACATTGGAAAAGGAAAACGTGCTACTGGTGATTAGTGGCTTTTAGCTTTCAAAGGCCATATTCTTAGACTTTAGGTTTGCTGTAATGAACTTCTTTTCAATTATTTGTAGCCAAAGGCACCTTGCCCTATTTCCAAAAGCTATTTGTTCTCAGGCTCCATTATCTTGTTTTTTTTTGATTGAACTATCTAGTAAGTAAATGTTCTGTTTTCTTTTTTTTCTTAAAAAAATCCCTCTGATACTTTTCCATTTTGTTTTGTACACTTCAAGATTACATTTGCAGTTAAGAACTACAGTTTCATAGTCTATTTTGTACTTCTTGCCTTCTACTTTATCTACATTTTTAACTGTCTTTTCTTCTATGGTAACCAAGATGACCAAGAGTATTCATTATTTTGCTACACAGTTGATCATGGACAGAGGTTGGATGCTTGAACCGAAATTCTCTAAAAGATATGTTGAGGGTGTCCAATCTTTTATGCAATTTGTTTGATCTCATTTTGATCAAGATTCTAAAGTTCGATGTCCATGTCAAGATTGTTTAAACATATATTTTCAGACACAAGACGATGTGTATGATCATTTATTGATGAAAGAAATTATGGGGAGTTACATGCGGTGGATATACCATGGGGAACAATCAGAATGGAGGGATAGTAATGAAACGAGTGATAATGAAGGTGGATATGATTTTGACGAAGAAATGGTGAACGAAGAAGAGGACGGAAATAATGAAGTTCATGATATGTTAGAAGATGTCAGCGGAAGATCATTTGTCAATTCTTCTGAGGAGACAATAGTTGGTAATAATGCATTTGATAATGTGACCGAGAAAGAAGCGAAAAGGTTTGAAAATTGTTGGAAGAAGTTGAACGTGAATAATACCAGGATGTGACAAATTCTCAAAGCTGTCATTTCTTGTGAAGTTACTCCACTTGAAAGTGTGCAATCAGTGGAGTAATAAATCATTTAATATGCTATTAGAGTTACTGAGAGAGGCATTGCCTGACGGTGAGACACTTCCCAAGCCACATTATGATGCTAGAAACATGCTGCAAGCTTTGCGATTAGGAAATGTTTCAATTCATGCTTGCAAATATGATTGTGCATTATTTTGGGGGTGAATTTAAAGATAAACAAGAATGTCCAAAGTGTGGTACTTCTAGGTGGAAAATTAATGATAGCAAAGATAAAAGATTCCTCATAAAATCTTATGGTACTTTTCATTGAAGCCGAGACTCTAAAAATTATTTATGTCGAGAAAAATAGCCGCAGATATAAGGTGGTATAAAGAAAAACGTCCCAAAGAGGAGATGTGTTAAGACATCCTGTCAATTCTGAAGCTTGGAAAGCATTTGACAAGACTTATGAATGGTTTGCATAAGACTTGGGCTTACTACTGATGGTTTTAATCTATTTGGTAATATGAGTACATCTTATAGTATATGGCCTATGATTTTAGTTCCTTATATCTTCCTCCTTGGAAATGTTTTAAGGACCCATTTTTGACAATGTCATTGCTTATTTCTGGTCCTCAAGCACCTGGAAAGGATATTGATATTTATATGCATCTTTTAATTGATGAATTAAATGAGTTATTTGAAGATGGAGTAGAGACATTTGATGCCTCAACTGGAAAGTACTTCAAGATGCATGTTGCTATTTTATGGACTATAAATGACTTTTCAACTTATGGTAAGTATTTAAATATTTTATTAGAATCCAAAAAATCTAAAATGCAGTTTTTTGTAACTTGTTAATGTTATATAAAGTTCAATTATATAGGCTAATTTTGAACATAATATTTGTTTGCCATGAATCGGATAATTTATTTGCATGGAGCACCAAAGGATATATAGCATGTCCTGTCTGCAATGAGGATACATCTTCACACAAGTTAAGAAGTAAAATCTGTTACATTGGTCACCGTCGGTATCTTGAACCCAATCACGGATGGAGAAGAAGTAAGAAGTTTGATGGTAATTTAGAAAAAAGATTGAACCGAAGAGCTATCTGGAATTGACGTCTTATAACAATTGGATCGCATTGGTGCTTTCAGATCAGGAAAACACTCAAATAATAAGGAAAAAAAGTGCCCTCCTGAAGAGTTGAATTGGGTATGAAAGAGTGTTTGTTTGAGTTACCATCTTGGAAGACTTTGAAGTTACGGCATAATCTAGATGACATGCACATAAAGAACAATATTTGTGAGAATGTTTTGTGGATGCTATTGAATATTGATGGAAAACTAAGGACACATATAAAGCGAGGGAAGACCTCAAGGATATGAACATCAGAAAAGAATTGTGGTTGAAGCATAATAGTTCAAATTATAGATGCCACCTCAAATATCTCACGTGTGTTAGTGTGGATGATGGTAAGATAACTAGACGGAAAAGCCATGACTACCATGTTCTGTTACAACGAGTATTGCCTGTTGGTATTTGTGGATTTCTTAATAAGAACATGCCGTCAACATTGATTGAGTTAGGCAATTTTTTTCGGCAGTTGTGCTGCAAGACTTCAGAAAAGATGATTTAGAACATCTTGAAAGGGATATTATCATTATATTGTGTAAGCTTGAGATGAACTTTCCACTTGCTTTTTTTGATGTCATGGTGCATTTAGCCGTACATTTACCATGAGAGGCCATATATGGAGGACCAGTTCGATATTGTTGGATGTACAAAATTGAGAGATTCTTGTACAAGGTCAAGCGTTATGTACGCAATAAGGCACAACCAGAAGGTTCCATTGCAGAGGCATATATTGTTAATGAATGTTTAACATTTTGCTCTATATATGTTTCTAGAATTGAGACTAGATTTAACCGTGAAGATCGGAATGATGATAGAGCAAGCGAGAAGGAAGAACTAGTTTTGGAAATATTTCAAAGAAGGTCCGACCATTTGGAGCTAAGAATTATGATTGCTTGTTAAAAAAAGATTTTGATATAGCTCGGTGGTATGTGTTGAATAATTGTGAAGAAGTAGAATCTTATTTCAATAAGTCAACTTTTGTACTTATCTATATTGGTATATATTTGCCTACTTTAGCTCTTTATAATTTACATTTTTGTATGTAGGGAGCATAAAGAAGAGTTGCAGTCCCAAAGTGCCGTGAATATAGAAGAGAGACATAGAGAACAATTTCCTTTATGGTTCCAAAGGAAAGTAAGTGACTTTTTGCATAAAATCATCACTTTCATGTTTTGTTAATTGTATTTAAATTAATAATATATATATATATATATATTTGCATGGTAGATTATGTGGTTGTATAATAATGAAAAATATTCCATATCTATTGAACAATTATATCCTTTGGCAATGGGACATGATGTACGTGTGAGGAGATATCTAGATTGTATTGTAAATGAAGTTAGGTACCATATTCAAAGTCGGAATGACCGTCGAAAAAGTCAAAATAGTGGTATAGTCGTTGCAGGCTATCATGACAATGAGTTGATTGACTTTTATGGCATTATAACTGATATTATTGAATTGGAATATGTTAAAGGCAATCGAGTTTTCATGTTTAAGTGTAAGTGGTTTGATCTTCGCAAGAAACATGGATGCAGAAAGATGAGAATTTCATGAGTATATATGTTAATAGATTTTGATATGAAAATGATCCTTTTGTACTAGCAACTCAGGCAAAGCAAGTCTTTCACATTGATGATCCAAAATTGGAAAATTGACGAGTTGTGCAAAAATTTCAAGACAGACACTTATATGATGTACCAGAGGTGCAAAATACAAAGAAGGAAAGTGATGAGTTGTCTATTGCCACTGATGAAGTGTACCAAGATATGTCACTTGAGACTAATTTGATTGTTAATGATGAAGAAAATGAGGTAGATCAATTATATAGAGAGGATGTTGATCCAGATACTATAGATGGAAGTGTCATAGAATTAGAAATTCAAACAGAGCTTGAAACTAGTTCCAATGATGAGGAAGAGTCTCACCAAGAAGATGACACTATGATTGAGTACCTTAATGATCGTGAGGGGAATGAAGGTAATAATAGTGATGACGATGATGATGATGATCAAGATGGCAACGAAGGCGATGGTGATGACATTGATCTAATGATATAACTTTCTAACATTAAGATTAGTTACCTATTAATATTTTACATAATTTTTTAATTCAAAATGCTAATTATATAAATTAAAAAATAATAATAATATGATGATACTTCATATTTTTAGTTTAAAGTTTTCTTAATGAATCCTTTTATAGAATTTTAATCTTTTTTATGATTTTTTTATATTTATCATTTTTTTATATTTTTAGTCTTATTTGAACTAGGAAAGGAATCCGATCGAATTGTACAAGAGCAAAAATTTTTAAAACCTATAAAGAGGAATCTAATCCGAATTGTATAAGAGGGGAGCTTACAATTCACTACAAGAAAATAGAATTTTATGATGAAATTATTTACTATGAAAATATTTTCATCATAAATATCTGTATTTGCGATGAAAAAATATTTCTATTGTGAATAATATATTATTTATGATAAAAATATTTTTATCTTAAAAATAGAGTATTATGATAAAAAATATTTTATCATAAATATAAATTATTTGTGGCTAAAAATTTTTATCATAAATAATCGATGAAAAATTAAAAATTTTAAAAAATAAATGACAGATTATTTGTGATGAAAATTTTTAGTTGCAAATAAACTATATTTATAACAAAAATTTATTTTTCATCATAAATACTAAATTATTTTTGATGAAAAATTTTCATCACAAATAATCGATGAAAAATTAAAATTAAAAAAAAATAGATGGTAAATTATTTACGATGAAATATTTTATCATAAATAATTTTATTTATGATATAAATTTATTTTATCGTAAATACTAATTTATTTACGATAAAAATTTTTCGTCACAAATAATCGATGAAAATTATTAATTTTAAAAAATAAATGGTAGATTATTTACGATAGAAATTTTTTCTACCGACTTTTGCCCTGCTTCTATTTCTCTGCCGACTTTTATCCCTCTATTATACTAGCATTCTCTTCAATCAGCCATAAAGTCCAGACTTGCAACTCTCCAAACTTCTTCTTCCACTCATCCCGTTCATCTCTTACTTTTTCTTTTTGTACTAACTCCCAAATTTTAAAAATTTTTGGTCCGTCAGGCTTACTTGGAAAAAAAATATCGATTTGAATACGATAAAAGTCGAGAGAGATGAATCGTTGATGGATGCTATATTTTTATCACTAATGTCCAATTATTTACGATGTAAAATTTTAGATCGGTCTAATCAGATTGATTCAGATTGGGTCACAGGTCAATCCGACTCTTTACACTTCAAAAATTGCGAACATCGAATAGCATGTATCCCATATTATATCAAATGACATGCATGCATTTCGCATCGAATGATCCAAAATTGTTGAAATTTTGGTACTCTTTGTATCACGTTGGAGTTTTCGTCGTCTCCGTTCGCAATCATAATATAGGTGGCATGCATCTACGCCTATCTATCACGTGCCATGCGAGCCCGCACGTGCGTGGTGCATCAAACGATGTGCACACGCTCCATGCATCGAACAAAAATTTATTTACGATGGTAAATTTATTTTTAGATAAAATTTATTTTAGAAAAAATAATTTTTGGATAATTTTTTTTGCAGGAAGTATCTGCGATGTAAAGATATTTTCTGTCACTAATTTTTTGGTTAAATTATTTTAGAAAAAAATTTAGGGGAAAAATATTTTATCGAAAATTATTAGTGATGGAAACATATTTTCATCGCAAATTATGATTATTAGCGATAAAAATATTATTCATCACAATTAATTTTTTATGTAAATTTTTTTAGTTAAATTTTTTTAAACAAAAAACTTTTTAGAGGAAAATATTTTTTTTAATGAAAATTATTAGTGACAAAAAAATATTTTGCATCACTAATAATGCTTATTAATGATGAAAATTATTTTTCATCGCAAATTAATTTTTTTATGAAATTTTTTTGCGTAAATTTTTTTAGAGAAAAAAATTTTTAGAGGAAAAAAATTTGACAGAAATTATTAACGACGAAAATGAAATATTCGTCGCTAATAATAGTTTTTAGTGATGAAAATAATCTTGCATCACTAAAAGTTCAATAAAAATTAGATTTTTTTCGGTCACTTCCGTCTGCCTCTCTTGGTTCCCGCAAAATCCTCCTCTCTTCCCCAAAACCCCTGGCCCTCCCCATCGCCTGTGCTTTCCCTCTCTCCCACCGAAACCCCTCTCCCTCAACTCCCTTCCTCTCTCCCTCCCTCTCTCACTGTACATCAATCCTCACTGTCGAAACCATCTCTCGTGCATCGTATGTCTCCATGCCGCCATTGTCGACAAAGGTAAGATCGGTTCCCTTTCATTTATTTTCATTCCATCTAGCTAGAGGGGAGGGGTTGGGGCGGGGAGGAGGAAGGGGGAGGGGTGGTAGGCACCGTCGGGCGGCGATGGGGTGTGTGCAGGAGCTGGGGGAGGGTGGGTTGTGGGGCATGGGGTGCCAGCAAGACGGCTGAGGGCCGAGGGAGCATGGGGACCTGACGCTGGTGAGGACGTCCATCCGCAAGAATCACGGCAACTCCAGTGCCGCAGATGGAAAAAGTCTGAGGGCGCCGAAGAAGAGGAGAAGGGGATTTTCTGTTTCCACCAAACAGAGGGAGAAAGGGTTTGTTTTTTTTTTTCTTTTCTTTCTTCTTTCTTCTACGATGGGTCCGTGCGGTTGTCTCCGTGAGAAGCCCCGGGTCACAGGGAAAGGCTAAGGCGGGAAGGAAGTTTTAGACTGGTGGGAGATGGCAGAGACCGACGGGATGCGGCAGGGAGGAGAGCGGGGTGGGGAGGAGCTGAGGAAGCAGGCATCTGCAAGGGTCCAGGAAGCTTCCAGAGGGTTCAAGAGAGAACACGAGAAAAGGAAGAAAGGAAGTTCGGAAAGCCCAGGACCCTGGTATGGCCCCGATCGGGTCAAGTACTTGGGTCCCTTCTCTGGCAAGTCCCCATCCTACCTCACCAGCGAATTCTCCCTTGCGAATGGTTTTCGGCCACCGTTCAGAGAGGCGGCGCTGATTCGGATAAGAGGCAGTGACCCATAGCTTTCCTCCTTTTCTCTGAACAAGAACCAACAAAAGCAATATACACTATGTAAAGGCACCAAATCCAATTCATTTTGATGTAGTAAACACTTTAGAGATCTTAATGCAGTATCAAATAATTTAAGGATTCATTGCACCAATCAATCTTGATATTATCATATATTATTAAATATACTGATGTAGTGGTTGTTGACAACCTTTAATGTTTTGATGTCATTGGTTTCTGCTACTTTGTTACACAAATCATATCTTGTTACTTGCTATCTGATTTCATTACCAATATCTGATTTCATTACATAACCATATCTTTTTGATGAATTTATATTTTATAATTATGTGTTAATTTAACTAATTAATTAGGTGCTTATTTTATAAAATTTCCATTACATAGAACCATAGATCCATCTTTTGATTAATGTATACATTCTATGGCATTTGTACATTAATATATTTTATATGGATGGAAGAATTATGTACATTGATCAATTGATTATCCAATTTAGATAATTTAAAAATTATAATTAATTCTATAAGTAATTATAGTAATCAAATAGTATGTTGAGGGTTTGAAAAAAAATTTGGACAGTATTTTTTAGTTTCCTCACACATCTTCAGTCGTGTGAAGAGAACTAAAAAAAAATACTGTCGAAATTTCTTTCGGCCCCGATTGCATATCGTTTACGATCCTTCATCAATGATCTGAAGGAGTTATAGAAAAATAGAGTACTGATATATGATTCTGTCAGTCGAAGAATTTTAAATTACATGCTTTAGTTTTATGGATCATAAATGATTTTTCTGCATATGGAAACTTATCTGGATAGAGTACCAAAAGATATCTGACATGTCCAATATGCAATAAGGATATGTCTTCCTTATATTTAAAGCTTGGAAGAAAAATCTACTTCATGGGTTATTGATGGTTTCTACCTGCTAATTATTTTTGGAGGATCCGTTATAATCAATATTTTGATGATAAGTTCGACTGATGTCTGTCATCTAAGGAATTAAGTGAAGTGGAAGTTTTAGAACAACTTGAAGCCATTGAAATATGAATTTAAAAAATATCAGATATTTGCAAGCGGAAGTGTACTGAAGCTGAGCTGAATGGATCAAACAATGCATATTTCTTGAACTGCCGTATTGGAAGCAGCTACTACTTCATCATAATATGGATATAATACACATTAAGAAGAATATTTATGATAATATCATCGATACAGTGTTGAACATTACAAAAAAATAAAGATAATTCAAAAACTCCCCTTGATTTGCAAGAAATGGGAATCCGGTCGGAGTTGCATTTAGTTCACCAAGGTGATAAATTTTTTTATGTCATTTGTATGTTATTCACTATTTGATGAGGAGAAGAAGAGTTTCTATGGATGGTTCAAAATTGTAAAATTTTTTTTGATACTTACACTTCAAATGTATCACAGTGTGTTGGCAATAACGATAGTAATATCTCTGGTATGAAAAGATATGACTCACATATGATGATGCAGTGCTTGCTTCCTATGGTCATGCGTGGCTTTTTGAGTGGTGATATTCAAGCTACATTGATTGAGTTGGGAGTATTTTTTCGAGAACTATGTTGTTCAAAATTGAAGATTAACTTATTTGAAAAGTTTGAGAAGGATATTGTGTTCATTCTTTATAAGTTAGAAAAAAATTTACACTATTATTTTTTGATGTTATGGTGCACCTAGTTGTTCATCTTCCAAAAAAGCTCTTTTGGTTGGACCGATATATTATCGATGGATGTGTCCTATTGAAAAGTAAAAAATTGTAATCCCTTTGTCATATCAGTTATAAGATATAAATATATTAGTTAAATTTAATTTTCTTTTTAGTTGTATATTTTTGTGTATCCTAAAAAAATATGTGTGCAATAAGACACGGCCTGAAGGGTCTATAGTGGAAGCATACATAGCTACGGGGTGAGTCACGTTCTGCTCAATATATTTTAACGATATCGAAACAAGATTTAATCGTGCAGATCGTAATACAGATCATTAATGGGGTGATGATGAACCGACACTATCCATATTCAAATAAACAGTTTGACCCATGGGTGGAAGGAGATATGAGTTTATGGACATGAATAAGCTATCCAAGGCATACTTCTATGTTCTAAATAATTATAAAGAAATTAAAGATTTCATTGAGTAAGTACCATCTTAGCGTACATTTTAGTATTCTAACTAATTTTTTCATATCGATGTAAATTAAAAATCATAACTTGTTGCAGTGAGCACAAGAGTATACTATCCAAAAAGAATAATACAGATGTTGATGATCGACATAAGAGAAAATTTGCAAAATAATTTGGTGACCATGTAAATTTCACTAATATTACATTATACTTTGATAATTATAAATTAATTATTTGAATCAACATAATTTTTTATATTATGTTGTAGATAAAATCTAAGTATTTCAATAAAGAAGAGGATGCGACCGATGAATTATATGATTTAGCATGTGATTTCGATCGAAGGGTTAACCACTATACATCCTATATCATTGGAGGAATGAAATTTCATATAAGAAAGCTTGAGATGCAAAAATGGATCCAGAATAGTGGGATTGCTACGATAGGATATGAAGGAGAAGAAGAGATTGAATATCTTAGTGTATTGATAGATATCATAGAACTGAAGTATGAATCCAATAACTCAATATTCTTATTTCAGTGTGAAAGGTGGGATATTGGCAATAAGAAGATCGATATTCATATCGATCCACACTTTATCGGTGTAAATTTTGTACGAACATGATACCCGAATGAGCCGTATATATTAGCAACTCAAGCGAAATAAGTAATATATTTGAAAGATTCAAAGTATCGAGGTGATTGATATGTCGTATAAAGAATAATATCTAAAGACATATATGACATACTAACCTGATAAAGATGGATGAAAATTTAGATCCACATGAAGAGGAAGCTTTTTAAGAGGAAGAACAAATATTGACTGAGCTCCTTATTGATGAAGAACTTATGACAACTCTTTTGAATAGGGCTGATCTACCGTCCAACGAAGTTGAAGCTGATTTTGTATTTAATCTTGATGATTCGGAGGACGACGATCAATTCATAAATGATGATGAGATAGAAGATGATATATTAGCCAATTATTGTGATTTGGATGAGGACCTACAAATCGAGAAGGATATGGATATTGATGAGTAGATCTATATTCTTTATTGAATCTTCTCTTGCAATAATGGTATGCAATACAATTCTATTCATTAGTATTTATATATTTTTTACTATTATTATTTATTATTATATTCATTTATATGTCGAGTTAGTTATATGCATGGTTTAAACATTGCAGGTATGGCACCAAAAGGGAAACGACCACATTCGATTTTCAGCCTACCTCTGAGGATGAGCCTTCCCCATTTCAACTACTACTGCACCATCGGAGCTGCCGAGGATGCTGGAGAGGCAGATTCGAG
>KE505374.1:211924-223654 GCA_000441515.1 Elaeis oleifera
TTTTTTGCAACAAAATATTTATGATGCAAATTTTTCATCACAAGTAATTTATTTATTTTTTGAAAAATAAATATATTTTAAATTATTTACGATAGAAAATTTTGGTCACAATTAATCTTATTAAAGATGAAAATAAATTGGTTGCTAATATTTTTATTTACGACATAAATTTACATCGTAATTAATTTATTCAAATAATTTAAAAATAAAAATATTAATGAAATTATTTCATCATAAAAAAATATTATTAGGGATGAAAATTTTTATTCCATCGTAAAATATTATTTGTGATCCCATTTTTAGAGACTAATTATTAGCGATAAAATATTCATCATAAATAATTATTTATGACAGAATTTAGTATTTACGATATTTTTTTCTATCGTAAATATCTTTTTTTGTTATAGTAATTATAAATAGGGGCTATATACCTCAGTTTAGATAGTAGTATAGAGAACCAATCAATTAAACAAAAGAAGATTTAAGCCCTATTTTTATAATTATTCCATGTTCTTCTAATTTTATTTTGAGAGATTCGAGTTGCATAGGTTGAAGAAAATTTTCCTACTTCCTTATTGAATCACTCTTTCTAGTAGGTCCACTTAAATCCAAGAGCCTTTTCAAGTTTGAAGAAGTTAGTTGATTTTAAGAACTTTCGGAGGTGTTGCCCAAGGCTTGGGGCTCAACTAGTTCATCTATTGATGTTGTAGCCATTGTTGTGCTCAAACTAAGGTGTTGCCCAAGGCTTGGAGCTTAACTAGTTCATCTGTCCATGTTGCAGCCATTATTATCCTCAAATGAAGAGTGACCAAGAGTTCTTTGAAGAGGTGGTCAGCAAATACCAGATCTATGGAACAAGCCGCAAAAGAAAGACTAGCAAGCTAGATTCAAACTATAAATTGAAAAGAGGAATGATGTTCATTGTCATTCTCTGATAGAGAGCTTTGAGATTCCTGCAAAAGAGAGCTTCACTGCTTCCGTCAGATGAAAGAGATTTATGGAAGCAAGAGGCAAAAATTCAGTGCCTAAAGAAGGTGACAACAACATGGCTTTTCTTTTTACAAATCTGCCAATCTCCACAAAAGATACAACAGGATCACTAGAGTGGAACAGATTGGTGTTGGAATTTCTAACCAACACTACTTTTGGTGTGGATCAGCTCTGCTAAAAGCAGGCACTTGGTTGATTTTTGTGGGACCACAAAATTTGACATGTACAAGTAGGATGATGAAAAATTGGTCGCAATATAGGGCATGCATGTTTGCTTTTTGAGGGAGAGGGGTTGTCCTTTGGAATGAAAATAGGAATGAGTAACTTCCATTCTAGCATTTTGGTGGCAGAGAGTCCCATTCTTATTCTGATTTTAAATGGGAGTGGAAATGTCTTAATCTCCCAAAATCTAATTCTAACTCTTATTCATATCACATTTCGATTTTAGGAGAATAGAGCCATTTTGATTTCCATTCCAATTTATTTTGATTTTGATTTTAATTTTAATTTTGATCATGAACAAAATGTATCCTTAGATGATTGTGCGCTGATCACATCCATTCGAAATTGCTCTCATTATGTGACTTTAGAGGTATGGGAATTGAAGGTACCAGCTGCATCTATTCTTCATGCAAGAAGAGAAAAGGTTTGCTCATCAACTCAATGGAAGATAAAAATATTAAACAAGTCCTTTCCTTTTATGAGATCACTTGACCATGATATTGATTGCCACCGGCGATTCCTACTAGGGGTGGTAATTGTGTTGGGTCGGGTCATAAACGGGTTGAAAAAATATGGATCGGATCAGAAAATCTTAAATGTGAATTCTATTTTTTTATTAAACAGATCAAAATTTATGGTCTAAATCTATCATATTTAATAAACAAGTAATCCAATCTGACCTATTTAACTTGTTTAATAAAAAATAATCTATTATCCCAATTCAACCGACTCGACCCATTTAATACATCAAATATCAGAAAAACAAAACTAAATGTAGAAAACATTACAAAAATCTTGTCTAGCTAGTATATACATTTAAGAATCATTCACACTCAATCTTTACAATTAGCTAAGTGGAGAAAATATTACATGAATCTTGTTTGGATAGCAATGACACAAAATCTTTACGAGCATTGACAACCACTCAATCCAAAAACTTCTGGATAGCATTTATACATTCTTCCATAGGAGAGGGCCAACTATTAAGTCGCTACCAAGCTACACTACTTGTGCAATGCATTTACCCCTTGCTGGTAGATCTACTTGACATATTCGTTGACCTTCCATCTACTGGAAAAGATCTGATTTCAGCACAGGAAATGCTTGCTAATGTACATGAAGGAGAGCTAGTTCATACTGAAATCTTAACCCAAGTCTGCATGTTCAGAATTGCAACTGAGGGTCTTAGATAACTATAGCCTGGTGTCCCACCAACAGAAAAAGAATGGAAACTCAATGAAGTTGGAATTCTCTGAGCTCTCATCTGAAGAGTAATACAATGTACATCTTGCACAAGCCCTAAGGAGTCAAGCTAGAAGCTTGGATCTGTGGTGGCTATAGTTGATGTAGGTTGCTTGACTAGTCTGGAACGTATCCATGCCTCATGATGCTTGGCCAAAGATCTTTCCCTTCCGTATAAAGACCTAGCTATAAATGTCATACCATGCATCGTTATCATTAGAAAAGAAATCACATGAATCCTCTGCTGTGCACCACAGCGCGCTCCGTCCATCGTGCGATGGATGGCTGCACACGGCCATGCACAAAAGGTGTGCATCCATGCGTGGCCGTCCATCGCATGATGGATGGTGCGCTGTGCACCGCACCGTGCGGTGCACAGTAGAGAACCCGATCTCAAAAAGAAAGGTAATGTTGGAGGTTGCAGTGGAGATGAGACCTGGCAAAAAAAATAACGATTGTTGCAGCCAATCCCCTCGTCGCCTGATCGTCGGGAACGAGCACCTGCAAGGGAAGTCCACACTGACCGGAGACGCCTCCGGCGGGGACCCTCCGACGGTCAAGTCAGAGAGGAGACTAGGCAACAGTAGAGAGGAATCAGGGGACTCAGCGATGGAGAGAGGAAGAAAACTTCTCCAGCCCTTACCGTTAGCTGTTGCCTTACCCGTTTATAGTAGGAGGCTGTATGGTCCTGCCGTCGATGATGTAGACAACTGGAGAGTTGTCAAATCGTCGGGGATTGTCATGTCATTGACGGGCTGACAGGTCCTTGGAATTAATTTGTGTTCTTGGCAGGACAGCACCCCAGGTTTCTGGCAGGACAACACCCTCTGACGGTCGTACAGCATGTCCTTGGCAGGACTGCAGCCCATGCCGGTCGTTCGGCATTTTTGAAAGGGGCTGACCGACTATATGTCGGGACTTGGCTGTCGGGTGGTGACTCGAGAGCACGGTCGGCGTTTAGAAGGGTCCGTAGAAGTCGGACGCCGGCTGTCCCACCTGACAGGGAGTCGGTGATTCAGGTTCGGCCTTTCGAATGGTCGGAGGCAGTGTTGGCTTGTTTGGCCGACACACTCGGGCCGGGCATCATCCGCAGTTACTGTCGGTGTCGTCTGTCGTCGGACGGATGAAGTCGGTCGTCGGTGAGTCGACGTCGGGGTCAGTCGGTATATCCCAACAGTTGCCCCCCCACTCCTAAGTCTGATGTCATGTCGGTCCGCGTTTCCACGCGGGTGGGGCGTCGGGCGAAATGAGTGGATTTTCATTGTGTCACGCCCTGATCCTGCCGACCTCATAGCGGACGATCCGGGCAGTCCGATGTCAGACGATTCGATGTCAGACGATCCGGTGTCAGGCATCTCTTAGGGAACGTAAATCGCCATCAGGCGTTTCCTTGGGAGCGCGGACCGCCGTCAGGCATCCCATCGGGAACGCAGACCGCCGTCAGTGAATTAATCCTGAGGCGCGGTTCTTCCGTCACGTGTCGGGAGGTCGCTGGGCCGGAGCCGTTCGCGCGGATGGAGGCGACGTGGCTTGATCTGGGGCAGGTGCATCGAATCATCGGGCCGAGGGAGGGCTTGGATGCTGCCACGTGTCAATCATCCGGAAGATCTTCGTCGGGCGCGCTCTTATCTCGACCGTCGAGGGGCTCTATATATATAGGACCACTTGTATCCAAAACCTTACTTTTTACAGTTCTGCTGCAGAGACTCTGCCCGAGCGGTCTCCCTTATCCCAGGTAGTTGTCCCTGCTCCCTTCTTCAAAAAGTTTCTTCGAGACTTCTGTCTCCTTCCGTTCCCTTCTCTCTTCCTTTGGATTTCTTTTTCTCCCTCTTCTTCTTCTTCTTGGTTCTGGCGTGATGGCCAGAACCTCTCCTCGGGAAGACCAGTCGAGAAATTAGACTGACGATCTTCGATCGTCCCTGGAGGTGGAGGTCTCTTCACTTTCGGGGCCGAATGTCGATCGGCTCCGGGAGCAGTACCGTATTTCGGAGCAGTTTCGACTCTTCGTTCCTGGGGCCGAGGGTCGGGTTAACAACTTGCCCGCGGGCCAGGTGGCTTTTTATATCGAGGACCTCCGGGCCGGTCTTCGTCTTTCGGTTTCAGAGTTTGTTCGGAATATTCTGGACTATTACGGACTCTGTCCGGCGCAACTAGCGCCGAACTCAGTTCGGTTAATAGTCAGTTTTGCTTTGTTGTGTCAGTTTTTGTCGATCAATCCTCGAATTTCTCTCTTTCGGGCATTCTTCGTCCTCCGACCCACCCTAAAGCCCGAGGCGGTGGTTTTCAATCCCCAGAAGGGCCTCTCCTTCATCCCTGATCTTCCATCATCCATTCATGGATGGAAGAACCAGTTCTTCTTTATTTTCTCTTCCTCTCCTTGGGGGTTCCCTTCCCACTGGGGTGAGCCTCTGACTTGGCCGAACGAGAACAGCCGAGTGGAGGCGGACGATCGGGAGGACTTCTACCGACTCAAGGACATGTCGGTACCGAAGCAGAGAGAGCTTGTTACCGAACAAGCTCTTTATGACGCCGGCCTGAGCCTGATCCCCCGTCTAAGTACTGTCCGACCCCTCGATCATCTTTTCGCTTCTCGTTTGTCTCCGAACTCGTACTGATTCTTCTATTGAAATTGTAGGTACGTCGCCGAGGATGAGACCAACGGATGTCGAGATCAGACAGTATGCGGCAAGGAAGAGGCCGGAGTCTGTGGCCGGGCCTTCACGCCCGCCAAAAGGCCCCAGACATTGCCCCGACCGTCGCTGCGTCGGCGACCGGGCAGTCAGAGCCGGTCATCGCGCTGTCGGCGCCAGCAGTGCCACCAGAGGAGCAGCCGGTGGAGGGCATGGCCGAGGAAGCATCGGCAGCTTCGTCGGTGGAGGAAGCCCGGGATGATGCTCGGGAGCCCGAACATCCTTCGGCGGCTCCCATTGCGGCTTCGGGGAGAGCCCAATCAAGCTCGAGCTTCCCCTCCTTCCCCGACCTACGGGCCTAGGCGGCTGGTCGGGAAAGGCCCCGATGGCCCCTGCGGATGACACAAGGTCAGGGGATCGTGCCGTGTCGTCCGACGTTCAGGTCCCCGAGGGAGCGTCGGCCCTGGCCAACCACGACTTGGCCAGGGGACTGTGTCAGGGGACCCTCCTCCCAGCCGACCGGGAGGTTCTGAAGACTCGATCGGTGACCGAGATGCTGTTTCTTTTTACACGACCATGTTCGGGGTAAGTTCGGCCTTGCCTCCTCCTTCGTTGTTTGTAGTATCTTATCTTTCTGACGGTCGGCTTCTGTTTGCAGTTGATTTACACCATGTCCGAACTGGAGGCCGGATATCGGAGGTTCAGAAACGTCCGGGCAGCCTGGAAGGACAAGACAGAGACCGCCGAAGCTGAGAAGGCGGTGTTGGTCGAGCAGCTGAAGCTGTCGACCGATCGGGAGGTGAGACTCGAGGATGAGATATCCCACCTCAACGACGTTCTGGCTGCCTCGGGGGCCGAACTTAAGTCGGCCCAAGAGGAAGCCAAGCGCAAAGGCCGCACCGCTCACCGACTGTGGCATGAGCGGGATGGCATCGTTGCCGAGCTCGAGACCGAGCGCGAGCAGCTCCGGGTCAGCTTGGAGAACCTCACCAAGGTCGAGGAGGACTTGTCGATCGCCCAAGCTGACGCGGACATAGCGAAGGTGGAGGCAGAGTCGGTGAGGGAGTCACTGGACCGGGCGGAGGCGGAGGCGAAGTCGGCGAAGGAGTCATTAGGTCGGGCGGTGGAGGACTTCCGCGGCTCCGACAGATATCGGGAGGAGCTCTTGGAAAGCGATTTGCCTCGTACCGGGTGGGTACGAGGACGCTCGGGATGCGGTCTAGGCTCTATATCCGGAGCTTGACCTCGGCGGCATTGTTCCTCCAGGGTCGGAGGGCCAAGCTACAGAAGAAGTGGCCAACCCGTCGTCGGGAGATCGTACTGCCGTGGAGAAAGCCGTCCCGGAGTAAGTCGCCGAAGGTGAGGCGGTCCCGACCTCTGATCCTATGCCGACCCGAGCGGACACGCTGACTGCCCCCCACTTCTCCCGGTAGAAGAGGTTGACTCCGATGAGTAATCGGAGTTGCGTTGTTTTGCTTTGTTTGTACTTGTAATCGGGCTTCGGCCCAATTTTGTAAACTCAATGTATTTTGAATGAAATCAAGAATTTTCAACTTCCTTCCCTACGTATAATAAGATGCATTCTGGGATGTGTGCTTCGCCGAAACACCCCCAAGCGTATAGGTCGTGGGCCCGTAGGACGTTCGGTAAGATCCTGGGTTGTTAGCTGAGACAGTCGGTAGCGTGCACCACGGTAAAGGCAGAGCGAGCTACGATCATGGATCGGTCGTTCCGACGGTCGTAGGACTCGATAGTTGAAGGTCTAAGTCGGGTGTCCGTTGCCCAGATCTGAGTCGGGCGTATTCATCGAGTCGAAGGTCAACCGACTTCTGGACATAGCTCGATGACCCGATCATCTCGTAGAGTCCGATGGTCGAATGGTGCCCGACGTATTCAGTCAGAAAATGATGATAAGTCGAGTTCTCATTTTTCGGACCTCGATCGGGTGCATACGTCGCGACGTGTGATAAACGGTGGTAAGCCGAATATCCTTCGACTGGTCGTGACCTGATCGGTAAGTCGCGAACGCGACATTGGTCGCGTTGGCGTTTTGCCTTTCTTGGCCGGAGCCAAGTCGGCAAGTCAGCCAATCATCTTGTTCGGGAGTCGACTGTGGAGAGAGTGTGGCTCCCATCGATGTAGATACATCGGTCCTCGTAAGAGTCCGATGTGTCGTTAGCGGTTGGGCCGTCGATTTCCAACGGAACGTTGGACCCAAGTCGGGGCGTCGGGGCTCGTACTACTGGCGAGCGCCGACCCGCAGTCGAAGAGTCAGGATTCTAGACTCCGGAGTTTTGAAGCCGAGTTTGTATTTCGAGTAAGGGGATACAGAGTTTACTGGTAGTACAATCTCAGGTTGTCGGTATTCCAAGTCTGGGGGACGGCCACTCCTTCTAGAGTCTCCAGTCGGTAGGCTCCCGGTCTGTAGGTGCCCGCTATTTTGTAGGGTCCCTCCTAGTTCGGGGATAATTTCCCTTGATCCAGGGGCTTCGAGACTTCCGCCTTCCTTAAGACTAGGTCTCCTGATCGGAAAAGCTTCGGCTTAACCCTAGCATTGTAGTATCGGACCATCCTTTGTCGGTAGGAGGCCATACGAAGTTGAGCCTCGCATCGGAGTTTGGGCAGGAGGTCCAAGTTGGCCCTCCGATACTCGAAATTGCCCGGTTCAGAATACTGCTCGACTCGGGTCGATGGTAGCCCGATCTCCAGTGGGATCATTGCTTCTGTTTCATAGGCCAAGTTGAAGGGAGATTCCCCGGTCGGGACACGGGGCGTTGTTCGGTATGCCCACAGGATGGAGTGCAGTTCCTCAACCCAGAGGCCCTTGGCTTCATTCAGTCGGGTCTTCAGTCCATGCAGAATGGTTCGGTTGGTTACTTCAACCTCGTCGTTGGACTGTGGATGCCCGACCGAGGTCAGCCTGTGTGCGATGTGGAACTTCGCACAGAACTCTCTGAAGTGCCGATTGTCGAATTGTCGTCCATTGTCAGTGATGATAGTGTGTGGCAGTCTGAACTTGAAGATGATGGACTTCTGGATGAAGTCTTCCATCTTTCGCTTGGTGATTTGCGCCAGAGGTTCGGCTTCCTCCCACTTAGTGAAGTAGTCGATTGCGACGACTATGAACTTCTGTTGGCCGGACGTCAGGGGGAAGGGTCCGAGTATGTCGATTCTCCACTGGGCGAAAGGCCATGGGGCAACAATGGGAGTTAGCTGGTTGGTGGGTCGGTGTTATATGTTGGCATACCTTTGACATGGTTCGCACCTTCGCACCAACTCAGCCGCATCCTTCTTCATGGTGGGCCAGTAGTAATCCTGCCGTAGGACTTTGTAGGTCAAGGATTTACCCCCCAAGTAATTACCGCAGATCCCTTCATGCACTTCTCTGAGTGCGTAGTCCATGTCAGTTGGTCCCAGGCACCTCAGCAAGGGAAGAGAGAACGACCTTTTGTAGAGTCGGCCGTCCATCATCACATATTGGGAGGCCGCCACCGGAGTCGTTTGGCTTCCGCGGGATCTTCGGGGCTAGTTCCGTCGGTCAGATACTGAACGATTGGATCCATCCAGCTCGGCTCGGTCGTCAGTTGTAGCACCTCCTCAGTCTTGTCGATGCTCGGTTGCTCGAGACTCTCTATGAGTGTCCGGCCTAAAGTGCCATAGTCGTATGTCGCAAGCCTGGAGAGTGCGTCGGCCCGAGCATTTTTTGCCCTGAGAATGTGGGAGATCTTGAAGTACTTGAAATGTGCTACGAGATCCCTTACTTTCTGGTGATATTTTGCCATGGTCGGATCTCGTGCTTCGAATTCACCTCTGACCTGCCCCACGATCAGCTGAGAGTCGGAGAAGACTTTGAGGCTGTCGATCCCGAGCTCCTTTGCCACCCTCAAGCTCGCAATGAGTGCTTTATATTCGGCTTGATTGTTGGAGGCCTTGAAGTCGAACCGGAGGACGTGCTCAGTAACCACTCCCTCCGAGTTGGTGGGCAGGAACCTGGCCCCACTCTCCCGAGCATTGGAAGCTTCGTCGATGTGCAATACCCAGGTTGATTCGGGGTCATATTTGGAGGTCGCAGGCTCTTCGGAGCTCCCGTCTTCCGATACTTGGTCGGTTGTTGGGCACTCCGCAATAAAGTCGGCCAGGACCTGGGCTTTCAGAGCAGATCGCGATCGGTACTGAATGTCGAATTCGCTTAATCTCACCGTCCATTTCATTGGTCGTCCTGATGTGTCAGGGCGATGCAGGATCGCCCTCAGGGGCTGGTCGGTGAGGACCACAATAGCATACGTTTGGAAGTACGGACGGAGTCGCTGGGCTGATACGACCAAGGCAAATATCATTTTTTCTGCCTTCGAGTATCGAGCTTCAGCTTCATGGAGCACTTTACTGATGTAGTATACGGGCTGGTGAATTTGGCTCTTGTTCTCCCGGACGAGCACCGAGCTAACTGTCTCTGGGGAGGTGGCCAAGTAAGGTACAGCGTCTCCCCGACCTCCAGTCTCACGAGCAGAGGCGGAGAAGTCAAATATCTCTTCAGTTTCTCGAAGGCCCGTCGGCACTCGTCTGACCAAGAGAAGTGCTTTGCTTGCCTCAGGGTTTTGAAGAACGGGAGGCATCTCTCGGCCGATCAAGAAATGAATCGGCTGAGCGTGATGATTCTTTCGTTGAGTTGCTGCATCTCCTTTTTGATGTCCGGATGCCGCATGTCGATGATCGCCTTGATCTTCTTGGGGTTGGCCTCGATTCCTCGTTGGAAAATGAGGAACCTGAGGAACTTTCCCGAAGTTACTCTAAAGGCGCACTTAGTTGGGTTCAGCTTCATCCGATGTCGTCGTAGAGTGCGGAAGGTTTCTTCAAGATCTTGAACATGATCCGAAGTTTGCGCACTCTTTACCAGCATGTCATCCACGTACACCTCCATATTGCGCCCGATTTGGTCTTTGAAGACCTTATTGATGAGTCGCTGGTAGGTAGCTCCGGTATTCTTCAGACCGAAGGGCATTACTCTGTAGCAGTAAAGGCCCTTGGCGGTCACGAAAGCCGTATGTTCCTCGTCCTCAGACGCCATCCGGATCTGGTTATATCCGACAAAGGCATCCATGAAGCTGAGCAGTCGATGGCCGGACGTCGCGTCTACTAGCTGGTCGATCTTCGAAAATGAAAAACTGTCCTTCGGACAAGCCCGATTCAGATCGGTGTAGTCGATGCAGATCCTCCACTTCCCATTGGCTTTTTTCACCATGACAATATTGGCGAGCCAGTCGGGATACGTGGTTTCTCTGATGAAGCCCGCTTCGAGTAGCTTGTCCACTTCTTCGTCGATGGCCTTCTGTCTTTCGGGAGCAAAAGACCGCTTCTTCTGTCTCACCGGCCTCATGCCTAGGTCGATGTTGAGTCAGTGGGTCATCGTCTTCGGGGGATGCCAGGCATATCCGCTGCAGACCATGCGAATACGTCGGTATTGGCTTTCAACAGCTCTACGAGTTGCCGTCGCTCTGGGTCGGATAATTGCGATCCAACCCTGACCACCCGTTCGGGATTCTCTGCCATTGGGATGGAAACCAGTTGTTCGGCAGGTTCACCCCGCTCCTCTTCTTCTCGTTGATCCAACTTGTCGATCGGCAGGAAATTCTTTGATGCGTCGCTTTGAGTTGCGATCTGGAAGCATCGCCGAGCGAGTTGTTGATCCCCGTGCATTTCTCCAATTTCGTTTCTAGTCGGAAATCGGACCAGCAGATGGTATGTCGAGACTATCGCTCTGAGAGCGTTTAGTCCGGGTCTTCCAAGTATGGCGTTGTAGGCCAAAGACACTTGGACGACCGTGAAAGTTAAATGGATGGTGCTATGTCGTGGTTCGGTTCCAGCTGTCACAGGAAGGGTAATTTCTCCTTCCACTATGACGGCGTCTCCAGCGAAACCTACTAGGGGCGTAGAGACTCTCTTGAGCCGATCAGTCGATAGTCGCATTCGGGAGAAGATTGAGTAGAACAAAATATTAGTCGAACTTTCATTATCGACGAGAATTCTTTTTACATCATAATTAGCTATTGTTGCCGATACAACAACAGCGTCATCATGGAGAGTTTGAATTCTCCGAGCATCCTCATCTGTAAAGATGATTACATTATCCTGGCGCAGCTTTTTCGTCGACTCCCCTTCAGCAGTCGTCCCCCGATCCGCTCGTTTGGAGATCATATTGATGATCCCGATCGTAGGTTGGTTGTTCGCCACTTCCTCAGTCGGTTGGGGTCGTCGGTCGGGGACGGATCGTCGGTCGGGGATGGGTCGAGTCGGCGGGCTCCGTCGAAATTTTTTAAGGTACCCTCGTCGTATGAGGGCCTCAATCTCATCCTTGAGCTGGATGCACTGCTCAGTGTTGCGGCCGTGGCCCCGATGGAATCGACAGTATTTTCGCCGGTCGAGGTCCTTTGCCTTCAAAGACGGAGGCCGCCGCAGATATTCCTCTCCTTCAATCTCCATCAAGATCTGCGCACGAGGAGCAGAAGAGGAGTATAGGAGTCGTACCTGTGATGTGTCGGTCTCGGACTCCACCGTCGGGGGGATCTCGGGCTCTGCCGCCGGGCGAGACCCGTTGTCAGTCGGAGGCCCGCTAGGCTCGACGGGGGCCCGACCTTCCTTCGCTTCTCCT
>KE505374.1:332975-343573 GCA_000441515.1 Elaeis oleifera
TTTGCCAAAAATAAGTTTTGATAAAGATAAAGTTTGTGATGCATGTCAATTAGGTAATAAACAAGAGTTTCTTTTAAATCTAAGAATATTGTTTCAACTTCTAAACCTTTAGAACTTTTACATATGAATTTGTTTGGTCCTATAAGGACAACTAGCCTAGGAGGTAAAGATATGATTTGTAATTATTGATGACTTTTCACGTTTCACTTGGGTTTTATTTTTGGCATCTAAAGATGAAGTATTTTCAGTATTTTTAAGTTTTGTCGAAAGATTTCAAATGAAAAAAGTTTATCAATTGTTTCAAATCATAGTGACCATGGTACTGAATTTGAAATAAAGATTTTGAAAAATTTTGTGATGAAAAAGGCATAGATCATAATTTTTCAGTACCTAAAATATCACAACAAAATATAGTAGAGAAAAAAATAGGATCCTTGAAAAAATGGTCCATACCATACTATGTGAGAGCAAGCTTCCAAAATATTTTTGGATAGAAGCAATCAACATAGTATGTTATATCTTAAATCGAGCTTTAATAAGATCAATTTTAAAGAAACACCATATGAATTATGGAAAGATAGAAAACCTAACATAGGATATTTTCATACTTTTGGTTATCGCTATTTTATTTTAAATAATGACAAAGATAGCTTAGATAAATTTGATGCTAAATCTGATGAAGCTATCTTTCTTGGCTGTTCCACTTCTAACAAAATTTTTAGAGTATTTAATAAAAGAACACTAGTAGTGGAAGAGTCAATTCATGTAGTTTTGATAAACTAATGATCTTCCATCAAGAAAAGAGAGAGTGCTGATGATGCAGGAATCATAGAAGATAGAATAAAAGAACTCATCATTAATGACTCAAATGAGCGAAATGAAGAACAGTTGGAAGAAAATATGAGGATGAAAGCATCAATGATCAAAACATTCAAGAACAATCTCAAGATACAAGTAATCTTCCAAGAAAATAGAGGTATGTCCACAATCATCCCAAAGAATTAATTATTGATGATTCGGCACAAGGAGTAAGAATTAGATCCTCTCTTAAAGATGTATGTAATTATGTAGTTTTATTTCACACCTAGAACCTAAATAATAGATGAAGCTGAAAAAGATCATAACTAGATAATTACCATACAAGAAGAGTTAAATCAATTTAAAAGAAATAATGTATGGACTCTTGTTGCTAGATCTAAAAATCATCCAATAATCGAAACAAAATGGGCATATAAGAATAAATTAGATGAAGATGGTAATGTAATCAGAAATAAAGCAAGATTAGTTGCTAAAGGATATAATCAACAAGAAAGAATTGATTTTGATAAAATATTTGCACCTGTTGCTAGACTAGAAGCCAAAAGAATACTGCTTGTTTTTGCATATTTTATGAACTTTAAATTATTTCAAATGGATGTTAAAAATGCTTTTGTGGTTATATCATTGAAGACGTATATGTAGAGCAACCCTCAAGTTTTGAAAATTATAAATATTCAGATCATGTATTTAAGTTAAACAAAGTATTGTATGGTTTAAAACAAGCCCCAAGAGTTTGGTACGAAAGATTAAGTAAGTTCTTACTAGAAAATAATTTTTTAAGAGAAAAGTAGATACAACTCTTTTATAAAAGAAAGATGAAGAAATTCTAGTTATACAAATATATGTTGATGATATTATATTTGGGTCTACTAATAAAATTTTGTGCTAAGAATTTATCAAGCTTATGCGGGAGAAGTTCGAGATAAGCATGATGGGAGAACTCACTTTCTTCCTTAGACTCCAGATCAAGCAAATGAAGGAAGGGATCTCCATCACCCAAAGTAAGTACACAAGAGAACTATTAAAGAAATTTGGAATAGAGAGCTCTAAAAATGTAAGTACACCTATGACCCCTTCCTGTAAATTAGATAAAGATAAACGTGATAAAAATATTGATTCAAATCTTTATAGAGGCATGATAGATTTTTTGTTATATCTTACTGCTAGTAGACCTGATATAATATTCAGTGTATATATGTGTGCAAGATATCAGTCAAATCCTAAGAAATCTCACTTAAATGCTGTTAAAAAAATTTTCAAATACTTAAAAGGAACATAAAATCTAGGACTTTGGTTTTCAAAGCAATCTTCTATGGACTTAATAGGTTACTCGATGCAGACTTTGCTAGATGTAAATTAGATAGAAAGAGTAATAGTGGAACTTGTAAATTTTAGGAGTGAACTTAATCTTTGGTTTAGCAAGAAGTAAAATTCGGTAGCATTGTCTACGGCCGAAGTTGAGTACATTGCAACCGAAAGTTGCTGTGCTCAAATTCTGTGAATTAAGCAACAACTCATAGATTTTGAAATTGAACTTAAAAATATTCTCATAAGATGTGATAACACTAGTACCATTAATTTGACTAAAAATCTAATTCAACACTCTAGGTCAAAACACATTGAAATTAGACGTCATTTTATAAGAGAACATGTTCAAAATAATGATGTAGCATTTGAATACATAAATACTGAAAAGTAATTAGCTAATATTTTTATCAAAATATTAAATAAAATAAATTTATAAATTAAAGAAATTGGGCATCTTAGATCCTTCTGCTTGATCTTCAATTATAATTTTACTCTCAAAATCTATCCAAAATCTCTTAACATCATCATCTTAATTTTGGAGGCATCTACCTTTTTTTTGAGATTATTTTAAATCAATTAAAAAATCATTAGTGTCATTCAGATATAATCTCGAATTTTTTTGTTGAAATACTCCATCAAAATCATACTAAATTTATCTAGACTCTTCATGATCATCTCAAGTCGATATAAGCCTTTTCAAATTTTTTTTTAATTTTTTCTTCTTTTTAAATTATTTTCACATCGTCTGATGTTTTTCTAGATTGGGCGTCCCAATTAATCGGGTAAATGAATTTTGTGTGAGCCGACCCATTTAAATTCTTTCTTAAAACCTAAATGGGTGACTCAATTACTGTGCTTCTTCCTCCTCTTCTCGTCCCATATCGAAACCCTTCTCCAAGCTCTCCACCGGCCATAATCCCACAAATCCATCCTCTTAACCACCCAAAAATCTTGATTTTCTACCTCAAATTCTAGGGTAAACACATTCTCTTGGCATATCCTTGATTAAAACCATCTCCCTCTTGTTGTCCATCAAAATCTCAAGTCCTAATTCTAAAATCCATGACAATCACCCCAAAATCTTTCTCTTCTCCCATTTTCATCCATCCTTCACCCTTCTCTATTCTCTTGATCGGTTTTCCTACTCTCTTTGGGACAATGGCCCCCAAAATGAAGTTGCCACAGAGAAGAAAGTCAGTGAGATCCTTGGAGGCTGAGGAACGAAGGAAGAAGACTGCTCAAACATCAGTTCAAGCCTCTCCTCCGATCACCCCAAGTAAGATCCCTTTGTCTGCAAGGAAGGTAGCCCTGGGAAGCAATGTTGATTTTCGTCTCTTGAGAAGTGATGGATTTCTATTGATAAAAATTGATTAAACAAGGATGGAGACTTTTCTGTAATTTGTCCGAGCCCGTACACATTGATCTTGTCAAGGAGTTTTATTCTAATCTAATTTTACTGATAGAGTTCTGAGGTCAATTGTCAAAGGTGTCCAAATTATACTTAATGCTCCTAGGCTAGGTAGACTCCTTCAGATGCCCTGTGAAGGTAGCTGCCTGGATGAGCTTTCAAGAAAGAAATCAGGCTTAGGACCATCTTAGGAAGAGAGGATGTGGAGGGGTTTATGAAAATTGAGGTCAAGAATTTGAGCGTAGAGATTAGATTGCTACACCATATGGTGTCCAGGATTTTCTTCCCCAAAGGGGGCAGATATGATTTGATGACTGATCGAGATATCTGTTTGATGCACTATATAGTCTCTGAGTCTCTCCTAAATCTGCCATTTTTGATGATCGATGCCATAAGGGAGGCCTGGAACAGAACCAAGGCTCCCTTGCCCTATAGTATGGCTCTCACTGTGATATTTAGGGAGTCTAGAGTAAGCTTTGATGGAGAAATTGTCTGCAGATTATCAAACACTGATACCTACAACGACTACTCCCTTCGATGCATGGGGTTTATTAGAGTGGATGGTCGTTGGGCCAAGGGCCGTGCAGTTGTAGCCGAGGAGGAGGAGGATGAGAAGGAGGAGCGTGCTGAGAGGGAGGGTCCCTCTTCACCACCTGTGCCCAGGCAGAGCCCTGATGATCATCTTGTATCGGAGCCTGAGGCAGGATCCTCAGTCAGTGTACCCCCATCTTTGAGCCGTACCATGCCATCTCTTAGTTTGGGGAGGATGAGATGAAACTGTTGGCTGAGAGAGTGGCAGGCATTCTATCTGCTCAGCAGCAGCGATTTCAGGAGCAGGTTCTTCAGTAGCTCTACCAATTTCAGCAGTATCAGAAGTAGATCCTCCAGCAGCAGCAGTATTATCATCCATGTCAATCGAGTTCTTTTCTGCCTCTTCTTCAGATCTTTCAGTCGTGCCACACATTTCTTCATTGGTACGTTTTTGTCTGACTTGAGCTCTAGACTGGAGAGTGTAGAGAGTTTCTTGCTCAGATTCAATGGTAGAATTTTTGATATTGAGAGGGAGATCAGACTGATATTGGATTCTCTATCGACAGGAGCGAGCACTTCAAGCACCTCTTCACCTCAGTTGGCTGATTTGGCTCGAGAGATAGAGAGACTTCACAGCCTGCTTCGTTCCACACTTGAGCTGAACCGAGTATATATCAGGGACTCGAGGGACTTCATCTCTTCTGATCTTGAGGGGCTCCGTGTTTCTTTGAGGGAGGTCTTGTCCCAGCTGGATGCCATTAGGACTCAGCTCCAGTCCAGACCCTCCGCATCCAGTGAGCCCGCTTTTGCCCAGCCCATTGCATTCCGTCCCCCAATATCTTCCACTCGGATCAGACCCTTCAGTCGAGGCTGAGGCTGATTATGTTTCACTTGTCTTGATCTTGAGCTCGATGCCCATTCTCACTGATCTGATCTGATCATTTTGTACTAGACCTTTTAGGTTACATACTACTTAGTTGTTGTATTTTGTTGAATGTATGAGAGCTTTATGCTCATGGATATATATTATGACTCTTGTAACCTCTCTTTTGTTATAATTAATGTATGAGGTTATCCATTATCATCACCTTGTATGGCCAACTTCTGTTTATATGAGAATGAATGAATGGCTATTATATTTGAATGAATGTCCTATTACTCTGATACCTGATGTACCATCATAACTTATTACAAATCTTACTCTCTTTAGTCTATTTTGATGATGTCAAAAGGAGGAGAAGGTAGTCTATCTTGGTAATCTATCTTGAATTTTTTTTTAAGAAGGTAGTCTATCTTGAGTTTTTTTTTTAATTTTCTTAAATTTTGATCTGGTATGATACAGTAGTTTGCTCTGATACGCCCATCTTTTGCTCTGATATGTTTATCTTTGCTTCTATTTTAACACCTTTTGAAAAATACTCTGATACATCTATTTTTCTTGTGTGCTCTGATATTTTTATTTTTGTCTTGATACTAAAATGCCCTGATATATCTATTTTGGATTTTGTAAAATACTCTAATACTTCCTCTTTTGATTTTTACTCTGATGTTTTCATCTTTGCCTTGATATCAAAATAAGAAAAAGAGAAAGAAAGATTCTTTTTATACACACATTGCTCTAACACTAAAGACAAGGAAGAGAAGAAGAAATCTCTTTTATGAACTATTTTTGCTCTAATAAGAAAACTTTTACAACTTGACTACTTTTTATATAAGAAAGGGAGAGATCTTTTTCAAAATGGTCAAAATGATCACTTTCACCTTTTTTTCATATAAGAAAGGAGTGGATCTTGCTGATAAGAAATAATTTCTGAAAAATCTTGATACCCTCACAAATAATTTTAGCAAAATAATTTAAAATATTACAACTTGCTGAAAATATATATCTCATGATATTCTATGCTTAATTTTTGGTATATTCCTGCAAGTGTTTCACAAACTCAATCCCTTGAGCTTTATAGATCTTTTTTATAAACACTCAAATATTTTATCATCATCAAAAAGAAAGAGATTATTGCTCCAAGAATTGATTTTGATGATCACAAACTATTTGAGGAGACTACTAATGAGTTTCTTATCTTTGAAGAATATTTTAGTGATGTTTCAGATAGTCCAAAATATTGAGTTTGAAAAGTTCCATCAAATATGCTAAAGTTGAAGTTTCTGCAAGTTAGAGAAGTTTTAGAAGCCTTTTGGAAGTGTCGAATTGATTTGAATTCATTTAAGAGCATTTGATAGTGTTCTGATAAGTTTTGGACCTTAAATGTATGAAAAACTGGGTTAAAATAAAATGAGGCGACCTATCTGGGTCATCCCCTTTCATTGGGTAACCGGCACGCACTGTTTTGGCTTGTGGCATGTAGTGGGACGACCCCTAAGACTCTGAGACCAAAATAGATAGTCCATTTTCTGTTTGGCCAAATGAGGCATCTCATGGGACATCCCATTGCCAGTGAGGCATCCCATGGGATGTCCCATTCTGGCGAACACGCGTAACGGCTAGTTTTCAGTCTATTTTTGATGTATTTAATACACATTAAACACTCTCCAACGGCTCTTAACCGATACTAAGACACTCTCAAATCCAAACAAAGATTATAAATGCACTCTTGAGATGAGAAATCAATGAAATTTCAAGCATACAAAGCTTACATCCGTGAAAGTTAAGAAAATCCCTAAAAGAGAGAAAAGAAGCATTCAATCAGCTCACCAACCACTCTCCAACTACATTCAAGTATGCCAATCATTTAAGGGTGTTCAGTAAAAGCTTCTTCTCCTTAAGTATTGAATTTTATTGCATTTATTGTGCTCATTTAAGGGGCTGTTGTGCTAAAATTTCTGTACACTGTGTTCTTGCTATTGTATTTGGGTTTGAATTTTGGGAGGTTCCAAAACTCAGATTGGTTGATTTGAACCTGAAATCGAAGTGTTATGGGTTGGCTTGTACCCGAGAATAAATGTTCTTACTTGGATAACAAGGTCGGGGTTGTCCAACATGTTGTATTTTGAAATCCTTTAGTGGATTGAATTCCCAAGTAGGGACTTGGAGAGTGAATGTAGGTGCAAGGTTGGCACCGAACCACTATAAATCTCTTGTGTTTGTTGTGCTTGCATCTCTTTATTCATTCATTATGCTTTATACTTGCTTACTTGTCATTTGTGGTTGATTTTATTTCTTAGCTAATCAATTCACTCCACTCAACAAGTATAGCACATTACTTAAGTGCACTAATCATAAAATTTTAAAAGACCCAATTCACCTCTCCTCTTGGGCTCCATATCTGGGCAACACCCTTTCTTCAAATCTAGATCTAGAAGAGAAAAAGTTTTCTTTTAGCCACACAAGTATTCGGCCTCTACGGGTATCAACTCATGATCAGCCTAGAACAGCCCTCTTCAAGTTGAATTTTTTTCTCTAAGAAATTCAGTCTGCTAAATTTGAATGAAGCTTGGATCGTGAATAATACTTAATCTCTTTTTTGATCTTCTTTTTTCTTCTTCTCTTGCTTTTCTCCCTTACTTTGTGCTACTACCAAACATCAGGAACCAGCAATGAAGGGATGCCCAACAGCCTTGGCGTGGAGGAGAAGTGGGACGCCCAAGAGGTGAGGCGTGTGGGATGCAAAGGGAGAAGAGAAAGGGAGAGGAAGAGAGGGCATGGGGAGTCTCCAAAGATGGGCATGGGCTACTGGTTGGATGCTCTAGGGACCTTAGGGGAGGTCCCTTTAAATAGATATGAAGATTGAATCCTATTCAATCTCATAATATAAGTCCTACTTGTATTGGATTTTCTAATAACTTAAGTTATTCAACTTACATTAGGAATCCTATTAGGTGCCAACTCTTGGAGCCCTTGCACCCATTATTTTACATCCTCTTTTGCATCCAAGGAATGCCCCATATTAGATCTATAAGCCCTCTAATCATGGGACATGCCCAACTTGATCAAATCAAGGTGGTACCTTATAATAACTATCAAGAAAATTAATTAGGGACTTGCATCCTAATTCAATTGATCCAAAACTTTAGATACCCAATAATTGGAGTCCAATGAATCTAATTCATTTAGATTATTAGCAAATAATTAAGTTTAATTATCTTATCAAATAAAAATTTAAATATAAAGAAAAAATTGAATCCAACCATGTGCTAGCAAGATTGCCTTGAACTCAATCAGATTTCTTTAAACCCAATTGATACTTCATAAACTCAATTACTAATTTCAGGCTTAATTCTTTTGTTGTGTGACCATATAGATTTAATTCTATCTAGTAGTGAGATATACAATAATCTCTATCAAAGTATCATTGAAATTTTTTTCAATGGGTCAAAATAATTCCACTCTAACTCATCAAGGATTGTCGATCCAAAACAACCCTAGTGAGCTCTCACAATCCACCAATGATACCTAGCAGTATGTAATGGCAACCCAGTAGAACTAAATAAATCTCTAGGTGTAATTAACGTGTGATTCAATCCCTCTATCGTGAGCCCCGACTAGATGGTAGGTCATGGATAAATCATCAAACCTCAACATCAGTCATATGATACATTCGATCAGCTCAAGTCCAAATATGATTCTTATGAAAAATTTTCATCAATCACACTACTGTGGCCATAGATTCTCAGACTTAGTCTCTCAAATCTCATAGGACTACTCCTTTCTATCAAGATCGATAGATCCCATTTTGATGCATACCCTACTCCTATAGTGGACCAACTGTTGTCAATATCCACTACAAGAGCTCATTGAGACTCATGTTTATGTGTCAATCAAACTCCAGCAGCCTCACTACGAGTGGCAGTGCCATCTCAGATCAAAGGACCAGTCACACAACTACAACATCGAGACGATTACTGACGATCGAGTAGAAATCCAAGTGATCTCTCGTATGGTCATGCTCAGTACTAGTTGTTCTCTCATCACTATCTACACTCGTCATTTTGTATCTCTACATATTAGACTAGAGACTCATCTACCCCGAAAGAAGTGATTTGTGTGTCAGTCTATCCAGATCGATCACCATCCTTATGATAATCCTATAATCGGAAGCATTTAAGAATTAAATATATGTCTCTAATTCTCAACTTTTTGAACATATGTATCGAAAGCTAATTTCATGGATGATTCAAGGACACATCACACTTGAATGAAAGATAAACTTGTCCTTTTATTGATCATATCAATATGTTAAGTATAAAATTATGTCATAGAGTTATTACAATATGTCAGCCATATTGGCTTCTAGGACATACATCTAACACCCTAAGAGCCAGATTGACTGATACTTGTAAAATATTTTTTGGACATAATTTGTAATTTGACTTTGATATTAATAAATTGGATTATTTTATTCATATTGTGTTTAGTAGTATCTGTGAATTATCCACTGGATTAATGGATATGATAACATATATTCTAAAGAATTGAGAATTTGAGACATGTTATTATAGTTAACTCATAAATTGCTTTCGATTGTAAGATCATCATGGGATGATGATCAATCCAAAAAATTGATATATGATCGCTTCCTTCGAATGGATGAGTTTTGAATCTATGGTGTAGAGACACTGGAGCAAAAATTTAGGTGTTTGTTAAGAACAAAGGTACTCAACATGACCATTTACAAACAGTCATAAAAAATCTATCTTCTCATCAGTGACATGTTCATAACTGCAATTGTATGTTTAGTTCTCTAACCTAAGGTGCATCGGCTATTCACCTTGAGGATGCTGTAGGTTGAGTACACTATAACTCGATCTCCTAACCATACGAAGTCTTGAGGTGTATGTTGGCTGAAGTATGTTCATTATAAGATTTAGATTGTACCAAGATAGAATCTATCAATCTCGATAGAGAAGTAGTCCTATGTATATCATGAGATTGAGTCCATAAGCCCATGGCCATGGCATTGTGAAAGATAGAAAGGTGTTTCTATTAGGTTTCACATTGGACTCGAATCGAATGATTATATCATATAACAGTGATGAGGTTTGATGAGTTAACCTTGACTTCGATCCTGTCAGAACTCATGATAGAAGAATTGGATCACACAGTAACTGCACCTAGAGATTCGTCTCTTCAGTTCTGCTGGCTTACCACTATATACTGTTAGATATCACTGGTGGATATTATGAGAGCTTACTAGGATCATGATGGATCGATAATTCTTGATAGAAGTGTTGGGTTCTGATGGTGCAGCGGAAGGACTAGGTGTTTAAAATTTTATTCAAAATACCTGATGCACCAAAAATCTTAATGCCCAGAAATCTTTGACTATAATAATCAAAGTCCAATAAATTAAACTTGGATAAGAAGCATACCTATAGCGCTAATCTCAATTTTCATAAAGCATCCAAGTGTCTGCCCTCCAACGATGATCCACACAGAAATTGAATCAAAGATAGCACTCCTTCTTCTCCTTGCTTCAGGAGTTCCAGCCTCTAAAACTAGACTAGCCCTGTACCGGTCAGATTTCTCCAAGAACCTGACTCAACTCTCTAAGATCCTCCTCTAGACTTTTGATTCCCC
>KE505374.1:367748-390079 GCA_000441515.1 Elaeis oleifera
AAAGGGAGAAGAGAAATCGCCAGCTCAGCCGGCGATTTCATTCTCGACCACATCAGCATCAAGATGGCCGATAATTTTGAGATGGATGGTAGTTTTGGAAATAAATTAGAGGAGGGGTAATTTGAAAATAAAAAATAAAAAAATATTAAAAAAAAACCCGTGAAAGAATGGAGAGGAGTTCACGTGGGGGGTTTTAAGAGTCTAAAGGAAACACGTAAAAAGACTTGGAAGGAGTGGCGCATGAGAGATGGGGGCGTTGAAAAGAGGTAGCGTGAAGGGATGAGTAGTTTGAGAGACGTGAGGGCCTACATTGATTAGCGTGAAAACTTGGGGTGACTGCTGCTGCTTGATATGGCGCGTGAAGAATCCTTTCAACACTAGAAATTTGAGTCTCTCTCTTCCTTTTCTTAGGGTTTAATAATGGTGTCCCCTTTGATGGCCATTTGATCTTTGGAGATTGCTTTCTAACCATTTATTGCAACTTAACCCTTCTAATAGTTGCTTGGTTCATTCGTGTCCAAGCCATATTGAGTCTTTTTTGTTGTATGAACCTAATTTTCAATTACCTATAAAAAAGACTAAAAAATATCAAATACTAGCTAATAAAATTAATAATATAAAATTTAATATTTTTAATATTATAATTAAAATATTTATCACATCTATCCAAATATACCGGTAAAGTCTGATAGCTTTATACAGAGTCCTTAGAGGACTCTGTCTTTATATCTGCCAAATGATGTAATCGGCTCTAGTCATCGCCTACTAGTTTTAAAGGTCTCCTTAAATAGCGCTAATGTAGGTGAGATATTTGAGTCCTACCTAAAACTCAAAAATAATAAAACCACTCGAACACAAACTCTAAAAATTTTTAGAAAAAATAATTAAATAAAATAATATTGAGAATAGAATCTTAATGTCATTAAAATTAATAATTAAAAAAATAAAATCTTAATTGAATTTGAATTTTGTAATGATCTCAACAACTCTCTTGAAATCCTCCGAATGTTGTGAAAGAAGGGGTGTGCATAAGCCATCCCTGTCAGTCCCCAGATCCACCCGACTACGATAGCTGAGTCACCCACAATGGCTTTGAGGTCCACCCTCAAAACCAGTCTCACAGAGGTACGGAGTACCTACTTCGGCTGCCCTGAGAACCAAAGCTTCTTGTGCCCACCAAACCAAAGCTTTTTTTTCCCAAGAAAGCAACAAGTGACATTGGCCATCACATTTATGATTACCACATGTGTTTTAAATGACATAATCACCACATTTTTTTTAAAGGCATAATCACCACTTCTTTTGCTTGGTTAGATTTCTATAGTTGACCTAAAGTTACATTATGGAGTGTTTTTTTAAGAAAAAGAAGCTCTTGCATTGTTGGAGGAAATAATGGTCAAAATTCAGAACTCCTATTAAAATTTACTGAAGGAAGTTTTTGATTGAACTACCAACAAATAGAATCCAACAGTAATATCGTTTTGCAATAAAAAATAACATGTATTATTACATTTATAACCACCAAGCTTTAGATTAATGAAGCTAACCTAGTTTTAGAGGATGTGGTTAATAAACAATGAAAATAAAATTATTATTTTTCTTAAAACATAGAAGTCTTCGTATAACATGCAGCATTTGGCCCATGGGCCAACCAACAGAGGCTTGGACCCATGAGCTCTCACGTGCTTCGCACATTCTCGTAAGTGAAGGAAACTACGGTTAGGAGTCTCCTTCTCTTCCGACTTCGATAGAATCGAGTCTTAGGGTAACCCCAAAATCAAGCTAAAGCCCAAGGACCTCATCTGGAAAAATGTCTCCTTCCCCTCATTCAGATTTCAACACCGATTCCTCGAGAAATCACCATCAATTTTCTAGCTCTTCTTCAAGTTTCCCCTTGGATTTCATCAGAAATAGGGAATCACCATGTTAGCCCGTTGGATGTAGGTAAACAGTATAAGCCCTTGATCCCCTCTCTTTCCCAATCTTATGGCCATTGTTCCACCTTGATTGGAGCTGGCGAATCACCAGAATCTAAGTTGAAAGAGAGGTGCATTATTTTAGCTTCTTCCTTCCTTGTCATGACTGCCAGCCACCAATTTTGCTTGGACTTTGTAGCATCCTGAAGTTCCCTGAGAATGTACATCAAGATATGGCCACCGGTTAGAGGCTTGGCAATGATCTAGGTCGAGTCTAACGTGATTTTTATTCTTGCTCTTCTTCTCATCCTTTCCAATCAGCCACTATTGCCGCCATCACCTACCATTTACACTATCATGGCTGAATGCCGTCATAGGTCATCGGCCCCTACCTTCTTGCTATTATGTTTAAGGAAGAAGGGCAAAGGGCTATCCCTATTTTGAGAAAAAAGGAAGGGTGCTTCTCGTTCTCCTCTCTCTCTCTCTCTCTTCTTGACCTTTCTCTATCTTCTCTCTTTTCTACTTGGTTCTATGGATTCTAATGAATGATTCCATGCTTCTTTGTGCTAGATCTAGATTGACTTTTTCTGATAGGGGTCTTGACCACTTTAGTGGTCATGTAGGTTATTGGCCCACAATCCAACTATTGATGCGAAAATTCATCAGGCATCGAGATGCTGGGAGTCAACGGCGAAGCGGGCCTCCTAGGGCGTGATCTGCATAAAAGTCCTAATCGGAGATGGCTCCGACGAGGATCCTCCAACGCTCAAGTCAGAACTCTCATTCAACAGAAGGAGGAGCATGAGAGATAGAATAATAGCATACCTTTTTGGGGGTCCTTTTTGAGTCTCCTTTATAGCGAAGAGTTAGAGCTTCAGTTGGCAAGTAATTGGCACGATCTCGTAAGATTAGGATGGAATTGTGGGGCGTGAGATTGTCACTTGAGATTTTCGGGATGTGGTCGTTGTGATTGCCTTATCAACCCAGAGACAACTGTTGCCTGATGGATATTGTATTTCGAATGAGATTACCAATTGAGTATCATCGATGATGATCAGGGGTCGATGACGACCAGGGGTCAGTCACAGCAAGGCACTACTGGATAAAGACACATCGAGCCAAGATTTGTCCATTGATGCGAAGCTGGTCGGCCAATGAGGATACGTCAGTAGTAGTGTACCACCAAGCAATGATTGGCCATGACCTGTATGCTCAGGATGTGAGGCATCAATCAGATGATTGCAGAGAACTAACTCAAAAATTGTGGCTGCATATGAGTCGGCGATGGGCTCCAATAGCCGGATCTCATGAGCATGACTTGGGCTCTGGACCTTTTGATGTAATCAGTCCATACAAATTTTTTCCAACACTGATCTTTACTAAGTGTTCCGTGGTTACTGTGAGAGCCTCGAATCGACAGTTGCCATGAGTGCTCGGATCTGCATAGTGTCGAAGGCTACTTTAAGTTACCAAGCCACCACCACAGCCACCAATCGTTATGTAGAGCCAAGCTGTCCACCCCGAGTGGATCAACTCATGTGTAACTGACTCCCTCAATCTCGCGGGAGCAATTGAAGGTTGGATTATCTCACCCACAATGGCATATCTAATGACCCCATAATCTTAAGATCATACAATCTCACAACTGTATAACCAGCTGTTTGATAGCCTTCTATATAATCCACCAGAGCTCCGAGGATCAGATAAGCCAATGAAGACCTCTCAGAGAGCTCACTGCTGCTTCATTATTTCTAAATCTGACTTGAGCGTTGGAGGATCCTCATCAGGGTCATAACCTCCAGTTTGAACTTATTTTGGAGGTCACTCCAGCACCAGCAACCCTGCACGAGGCTCAACCACCATCTCTCCGACCTCGATCGATTTCCAACAGCAATAGATAGAGGAAGGGCCTACATTCGCATCATGGCTCCTAGACAAACATCTTCTCGACTCTCCAACGCCACTGCCTCCCGTTAGGCGGTAGGCTTGGTCAATAATAAGTACAGCCAAAGGCATCAGAGGTTCCATCACCAGCCCAGCCAGTCCAGCCAGTGCCGGTCATAGCTGACCAGTTCAACCAGCTTTTCAGCAAGTCCAAAATTTGACGACCACAGTCTAGGCAATCCAAACTTTCCTTGCGCCTTTTCAGATGGTGCTGCAGCCTGCTCAGGCTGTCCCTGCACCCTCTCCAGCAATGCAACCTACAGTTCCTGTGGTGGCACCCTTACAAAACTCAATCCTATAGTCATCTCTTCAGTCAGAGCCGTAGATGCCTCCTTGAAGTCCAAAGAGGAGGCCAACTCATCAGAGTCGCCCTAGGACCCAATTGTCCAGGCGGCGATCTCCAAGCCCACGATCAAGGCATGATTCAACCCCTGATTGCCATTTTCTCTGTGCTCTGAGGCCTGCACCATCCGAGATCTCGACATCGAAAGGTGGTTTCAGATGCTCGGCTAGCAACTAGATAAGAAGATAGAAAATACTCTTAATAATAATAATTCCTCAATGTTGCCTTACGAGGGTTCAACAACAACCACCTTCATCCCGAGGATCGTGTAGGAGCCTCTCCCCCTGCACTTTAAATTGTCTCAGCTAGAGATCTACAACAAGACCACCAATCCTATCGATCATCTGGAGACTTTTAAAGCGGTAAAGCTCCTCCAAGGAGCATCAGATGCAATCCTTTGTCGGACGTTCCCTCTGACCCTTAAGGGAGCCGCTCAGTAGTGGTATTCAAGCTTGAAGCCGGCCTCCATCCATTCTTTAAAGACTTATGCCGATCCTTCATCAGCCATTTGTTAGTAGCCGGTGACAACAAAGGTGGTCTAACTACCTCCATACCATCAAGCAAAAGGAGGATGAGTCGATCCCTACTTTTGTGAATAGATTCAATGCAGTAATCCTAAAGGTCCGTGACCTGGATCAGTCGACCGCAATGGCTGCGATGATAGGCGACCTTTTGAAGCATGACTTGAAAAATTATTGATCAAACTTATCCCAAAATTTTCAGATATGCTCGCCCGTGCGGAGAAGTATGCTCGTACGGAGGAAGCCTTTGCTGATGATCCCCCTGCCAGTTCTGTTGTGGCAAGGTCGAATAAGGAGCGCTCTCCAAAGTAGAAAGAGAAAACCTACCGACGCTCTCGATCTCCATTCCAGAGTTGAAAAAATGGGGGCCGAAACCATCGATCTTGAAGTCCTCTTAAGAGGGATCGACAGCCCTCACCTCCTAGGCATTACCATAACTATACACTTGTGACCATTCCTTAAAGTGAGATGTTGATGCAGATATGGCCTGAGCTGCCTGAGCCTCAGCAAATGTAGATAAAGTTGGAGTGCCATCGCGACCCCAATAAGTTTTACCATCATGACCATGGCCATAGTATTAAAAATTGCCATAAGCTCTATAATGAGATCAAGAGCCTCATCAAACAGGGGAGGCTGAATCACTTTGTTCGAAGGGCAGCTCCTCAACATCGACTCTCGAGAGTTCAACAGCCACCTCTTTACCTCAACAACCATTCTCTTTGCCTCAACCACAGCTAGCACCAGTGCAATAGGAGGGACAGCAGGTGGGGGGACAGGTGATGAAAGAGGAGTGACCCATCCATGGAGAGATTCACATGATCACTGGGGGGTCATCTAGGTCGACAGAGCCCCTGAAGATGAAGTGACTGAGGCTTGAGGGTGAGCAGGAGATGGAGGCTATCATCTTCATCGAGTGCGACATAAAAGATGGGGTTCACACCTAACCAAGTGAGTAGATTCAACACCCTAATCCAAGGTTTTTTTGAGAGCTCGATGGTCCCGGAGGGAATGATCAAGTTGTCTCTCATCGTGGGCACCCAATCCCAGCGAACGATAATTCAAGTTAACTTTTGGTGGTTAAGCTCCCTTCAGCCTATAATGCAATTTTTGACCATCTAAGCTTGTGGACTTTAAAAGCTGTCGTGTCAAGCTACCATTTGATGGTGAAGTTTCCGACCAAACACGGAGTGGGGTAGATCCAAAGCAACCAGGTCATGGCCTGAGAATGCTTTGCTGCTAAGCTCCGAGCAGAGTGCCAATCGACCCAGGTGGAGGTCCAACCTGAGCTCCCGATAAGGCTGGACGCCCGTGATGATTTGATTGAAGGACATCTCCAACTGACCGAGGACCTCCTAGATGTCTCGCTGGAAAAAGAGAACCCAGGTTGGATTGTGAAGATCGGCTCATGCTTGGATGAGGTAACTAAAAGTCGGCTAACAGCTCTTTGTAGGAGAATGCGGATCTTTTGCTTTAACAACGGCAAACATACCTGGCATTGATCGAAGGTGATATCCCATCATCTGAGGGTGGACCTAACTCATTGTCTGGTAAAGCAAAAGAAGTAGAGTTTTGCCCTGAAAGGCTAAAAGGCCATAGTTGAGGAGGTGAACAAGCTGCTCAAAGCTAGTTTATCAGAAAAGTCATGTATCTGGACTGGCTAGCCAATGTTGTACTGGTCAAGAAGGCAAACGAAAAGTGATGCATGTGCATCGACTTTATTGATCTCAATAAAGCTTATCCCAATGATAGCTATCCTTTACCATGAATTGATCAATTGGTGGACGTCACCTCCGAGTATGAGCTTCTCAGCTTCATGGATGCTTTCACTAATTATAATCAAGTTCGGATAGCACCTAAAATAAGGAGAAAATAGCCTTTATCACTGATCGTGGACTTTATTGTTACAAGATGATAACCTTCGGCTTGAAAATACAGGAGCCACCTATCAGCGGTTGGTGGATAAAATTTTCAAGAATTAGCTCGACTGCAATATAGAGGCGTATGTTGATGATATGCTCGTCAAGAGTCAGGCTGCCCCGGATCATGTTGCTGACCTTTAAGAGACTTTTGGTACTCTCCATCGATTTTGGATGAAGCTGAATCTGATGAAGTGTGCTTTCAGAGTATCGCTGATAAAATTTTGGATTCATGATCGCTCAGAGCGGCATGGAGGTGAATCCCATGAAGATCAAGGTGGTCCTTGAGATGGCATCGTCAAGGACCATTGAGAAAGTACAATACCTCATTGGTAAGATTGCCTCACTCAATCGCTTTGTCTCCAGATCAATCGAGAGATTTTTCCCCTTCTTTAAAATCCTTAGATAGCCAAAAGACTTTTAATGGACCATCGAGTGCCAGAAGGTATTTGAAGCAGTTCCTCAGCTCCCCACCATTGCTCTCGAAGCCTCAGCCTGATGAGGAGTTGTTTCTCTATATCGTCGTCTCCTCTATCGCAATCGGCTCAATCTTGGTTTGGGAAGAAGGATGAGTGCAAAGGCCTGTGTACTATACCAGTGAGGTCCTTCATGATGTAGAGACCAGATATTCTAAACTTGAGAAGTTGATTTTTATACTGATCGTCATGGTGAGAAGTTATGGTCTTATTTTCAGGCTCATACGATGGTATTGCTTACTGATCAGTCAATTAAAGCCGTTCTCCACTACCCAGATACCTCAGGGTGGATTGCAAAGTGGTCTTTGAAACTCGTCGAGCTAGATGTGCATACCATCCACAGCCTTCCATCAAGACCCAGGTGTTGGCAGATTTCATCCTCGAGTGCACCATTCCAAATGGGGAGGACTCAAAGATTGCAGAGAGTTTGGAAAAGGAAGGACCCAGGGTCTGGTGAAAGCTCGAGCGGTCAGGAGGTAGACATGGGATCTGACCTAGAAGAGCTCTGGACACTGCACGTGAATGGTTCATCAAGTGTGATGAGAGAAGGGCCTAGACTCATTCTAACCAGTCTTGAAGGACAGGTGACGGGATACGCCTTATGCTTTGACTTCCTCGCCACTAATAATGAGGTAGAATATGAAGCTCTACTTTCTGACCTTTGGACAGCAAGGAAAGTAGGGGCCCAGCATCTAAAGGTCTTTAGTAACTCCTAGTTAGTGGTTGGCCATATCAAGGATGGCTATGAAGCCCGAAAGGAGAACATCAAAAATATTTCAAAAGATAAAAGATTTAACCTCGACCTTTTTGAGCTTTGACATTCAGCAAGTCCCCAGAGCGGACAACACCAAGATGGATATGCTATCAAAGTTGGTGGCTTTGCTGCCACCGACTGGGAGGAGGAAACTTAATTCGAGGTACTGAAAACCTCAACCCTTAAGGAGCCTCTCGCTATTCAACAAATTGATGAAGAGCTCTATTGGATCAATCCTCTACTCAATTATCTGTGATCAGGCGAGCTGCTATCTGATTGCAGAGAAGCTCAAAAAGTAAGAAAGCAAGTAGCCCGTTATATCCTCTATGACGACAAGCTGTACAGACGGTCCTTCTCCCTGTCATTATTAAAATGTTTGCATCCATTCGAGGCAAATTATGCAATGTGGGAGGTCCATGAAGGTATCTATGGAAGCCATTTGGGGGGTAAATCCTTCTCCCACAAGATTTTTCATCAAGGATACTACTGGCCCACCATGCAACAAGATATAGGTAAATTTGTCAAAAAGTATGATCGCTGTCAAAGAATTTTCAATATTCAGTATCAGCTGACAGCATCTTTGACTCCTATCAGCACCTTTTGGCCATTCGCTCAATAGGGGATGGACATTCTTGGCCCCTTTCCTCTTACGTCAGATCAGTATAAATTTTCTTGATGGCCATCGACTACTTTACAAAGTGGATCGAAGCCGAGCCTCTGGCTCGCATAACAAAAGTCATAGTGAAGGATTTCATCTAAAAATCTATAATCTGCCACTACGATCTCCTCAGGGTATTGATCACAAATAATAACAAATAGTTTAACGATACTCGACTCTATGAGTTCTATAGAGAATATCAAATAGAACATCGTTTACTTCAGTTGGCCACCCATAAGTGAATGGAGAAGTAGAGGTGACCAATCGAACCATCCTACAAGGCTGAAAGGTCAGGATCAACCGAACTGGAGGGTCATGGGTCGACGAGCTTTATCATGTGTTGTGGGCCTACCAGACCATCCAGAGGCTCCTAAATGGCGAGACCCTTTAACTTGGCATTCAAGACTGAGGCGGTCATCCCTATAGAGTTCGAGCTTCCTTCTCTTAGAGTCGAGAAGTATAATGAAGATACTAACTCAGTATAGCTATGGTCTAACATTGACTTAATTGAAGAAAGCAGAAAGCATGCCATCGTAAGAATGACTACCTACCATCAGAGAATGACCAAGTATTACAATTTTTGAGTTAAACTGAAGGAATTTCGAGCTAGCAATCTGGTGTTACAGTAGGCTGAGGTTTCACAGCTCACTGAGTAGGGAAAGCTATCACCCAACTGAGAAGACCCTTATCAGGTGGGTGAAGTAGTACATCTTGAAACTTATAGGCTCAAACAGTATGATGGGATGCTACTCTCCAGGCCATGAAATTCGGCTAACCTCCATATGTACTATCAATGATGTTGTAGCATCTTTTTATACGAATGAGTTTTTAGGTTCAATATTGGCATGAAGAAATCTTTTTCTAGTTAACTTCACAGGTTTTCTTAGCCATGGCTATGATCGATTCACAGAGGACAATCCAAAAAACTTCTATGACTTAGAAGCAGGGCTAACTTACAAGACCCCTGCAAAGTCCAAGTCATACGAAAATCAGAGAGAGACCCTAAGAGACCTCCAGAGGGCTAACTAACTAGACTTTCAGAAGGTCGTTGAGGGAGGCACAAGATGCCACAGGCACACGCTGTCTCTCGCGTGAAGACGAGAAGAGCACAAGATGCCGTAGGCATAAAATACCGCAGGCACAAGATGCCACAGGCATACGATGCCTCTTGTGAGGGTTAACTAATAAGACCCTCAGAAGATCGTCGAGGAGGGCACAAGATGCCGTAGGCATACGCTGCCTCTCGTGTGAAGATGAGAAGAGCACCAGATGCCATAGGCACAAGATGCTACAAGCACACGATGTCTCTCGTGAGGGCTAACTAACCAAACCCTTAGAAGGTCACCAAGAAAGGCACAAGATGCCATAGGTATAAGATGCCGCAGGCACATGCTACCTCTTGTGCAAAGACGAGAAGAGCACAAGATGTCATAGGCACAAGATCCCATAGGCACATGATGCCTCTCGTGAGGGCTAATTAACCAGACCCTCAGAAGGCCACTGAGGAGAGCACAAGATACCATAGGCATAAGATGCCGCAGGCACATGCTGCCTCTCGCATGAAGATGAGAAGAGCACAAGATGTCGCAGGCACACGATACCTCTCGTGAGGGCTAACTAGCCAGACCCTCAGAACAACATCAAAAAAGGCATAAGATGCCACAGGCACATGTTGCTTCTTGGATCAAGATGAGATGAGTCTGCCACTAATAAGATGAGCCAAGCACAGACCACTTCTCATGATCCGAGTCGAAGATGACTAGCTGCTCACATAATAAACAAAGCACTAGTTGCCTTTTGAGCAGAGTGGTCTTTGCTTTCTTTAACTATTCTTGATCAGCCCCAGCACATAATGGCTCGTAGGTTGGTTTGAGATACTACCTAGTCAAGACTCCTAGATTGGAGTGAGCCTAAATTCTTAAGATCAAAACCACACACGACTAAAGTAATCCTAGGCTCCCCAAGTTGGAGCTAGCCTCCGTATGCTAAGTCAAAAACATAAATATAGATATGAGACACAAGCATGACAGAAGTAAGGTAATTTTATTAATTCAAATATTTACAAAGGATGGGTGCCTTGAGCACTGCTTTACAAAAGAAAATGAAGAAAAATTTCTTTTACATGGCATTCTCAGTGCCACATTACATATAAAGAGAAGATCATGCTAGTCCAGAAGATCATGTCGGTCCAAAAGCAGATCCCGCCAGCTGGCAAACCCAGTCTGGAGCTCTCATCGTCATAGGCGATAGCAACGATCGGGTGGCAGACACTCTTTTCGGTCCCAGCTCAAGGATGAGGAGGCTCAGTCCTCATCTAACAAGGAAGCCTCCTCATCGCTGTTCCCAGGCTACAAAAAGTGAAGCTTCAAATACGGTATTATCTGCAGCAGACGGGCCTTACAATTCTCGAAACCATCGATGAATCCATCGGAGGCAATATCAATAATCTTCCTCCTAAACTCTGTAGAATCCTGATACTCCTGAATACAGCAGGCTCGGACCTTTGGAGAAATTTGCTCAAACTGGGGGGTGTGATGACCTCTGGGCCTTGGTGGGGACCATGAGGTGGAAGGTGCACAATGAAAGGAAGATGGACCTACACTTTTGGCTCTCACCCTTCTCCAAGCTTCTCTTATAAAAGCCCATCTCTCCTGTACCCTAGCCTTCATCCACGGCAAAGGGGGATGCAAAGGGGAGTGCAGGGGCGATGCCATCACGATAGGAAAAAGGAGTTTCTATGAAGAAAGAAGATGGGAGATTGAGTTTTTCCGTCTGTTAGCCTATATTTATAGATGCCAACATCTACATCAATCGTCAATCAACAACCGAAAGGGGTATGGCTATTCATCAAGCAATTAATGATTTCCTTCCTATTATCAGAATAAATCTTGACGATGCTTCATAGATCGGGACGTAGTAACGTGGCATGTCCTTACACATCCTATGCTCTCTCCTGAGCGTAACCTTATTAGAAAAGTTAGCGGCCGTCATTCTCTATGATCATCCGCATTAAAAGAATAAAATAAAGTTATCACTCGGCTACTCATCTCGGAGCAGTATTATTAATTAATTGTTACAAAGCGGCATTAACAAATAATCATCTTGGATCGTCATGCACAAGTGAAAAAGACAAGATATGATTAAATAAATTTTATTTATTCCTCTTAAGTTTCTACAATGATCATGAAGGGCCATACTACAAAGAAAGAAAAACAAGAAGGCTACAAGGCAGCGCCTGGAGCTGAGGCACTTGTCACATAGACATCTACTATGGTGGGATCTCAGATTTGATCTAAGAAGTTCAAGTCCAATTCTGGATGCTTGGCAGTGACTCTATCCCAGATTGACTGCTTCCCAGTGTCGTAGGCATCAGCAGAATATTTAACCTTCTCATCCTCATACTCCTCGGAGGCTCGAAAGTCTTCAATAGTCTTGAAAGCAGCCTCCACTGCCTCCTTCTCTGCTGCCTCCAGTTAGGCCTCGAGCTCCTTTATTCGTCCCAACAACTGGGAGTTCTCCTCGATAGCTCTCCTTAATGCGGCCTTAGCATCCTCGGCTCTCCTATCGATAGTGTCAGCTCTCATGGAGGCTTCTCCAGCTTTCCTTTCAGTCTTCTTCTTTGCGTCTTTGAGCATCCCGACCTCGAGCTCGAACTTCTTCTTTTCTTTCACGAGCTTATGGGAACTCTCTATGTACCCATTCAAATAATGGGTGAGCTGGTAAAAAAAAATGATCCTTGTGAATAAACACTAAGCATATATACAAAGTGAATAAAATTGTAGTAGGAAGCATACTCGGATGAGATAGTTCACAGCTGCTTTCTTCATCTCCTTCCGAGGGATGTTTAGCAGCTCATTTCTGTCAGCAAGAAGAAGCATCCTGAAGAGCAACTCACTCACCAACTTGGGGTCCCTCAAGGCTGAAGCCTCGAGCCTTAGAGTGGCCAGTGCAGCTCCTGACGCACTGGCCGCCTCAGCTATCGCCTCGCCTGAGGGGGGACCAACAATGGGAGATACTGGTTGAGCCGACAAACTTGGAGGAGCAGGCAAGCTCAGAATTACCTTTTCCAAACCTTGGTCTGTCTGGTCCTCTCAGTTGCCCGTGCTAGCCGAAGCGACAGACGAGCCACTATGCACCCGCACGATTTCAAGGTCATCGACAAGAGGAGGCCCAGATTATTCTGACTCCAAAGTTGGCTGTGCTAGACTCCCAACTCTGACATGAGTACTCTGACCATCTATGGGCTCAGCTATCCTTTTTCGTAGGGCCTTCTTCTTCAGTGGCTCGGACTTTTCCCAGCAACCACCTCTGCAACCGAACAATCAGATTATCAGGGTAGGAGTAACAAAATTAAAGAATTCAAGGCATAAGCAGCCAACTTTCATATATCTTGGAGAGCGGCCTGGCTGATGCCAACATTAAATAGTATCTGAGCCGACAGCAGCTTCTTTAGATCTAGAACCTTGAAGCCATGTAGAATTCCTAAATTTTGCTTTAAGCAACCATTCGTCGGGGGTTCTTTTAGCACGGCCTCTTGAGGTTTGCCCTAGATGATGAAGCTCCAATCTTTGCCTGATGTCTGAGAAATGAAGATGAACCATGATTTTCAATCATGGATGGCAAAAAGCATGTCCGAAAACTATAAACGGAAGCTATATTTCTTCTTTCGAGGCATCACGTACCATCGCCCGCACAAGTCTGGATGCCGTCTCAGGCTAAAAAAGAGATGAAAGAATGTAGTACTGGGATCGATCCCAGCCAAGACACATATTGCGACGAAGCCACAAATATACCGTCAAGAATTTGGCACAATCGTGCATGGCGATATCTTGAAGAACCGGAGAAGTGCCATAAAGAAGGGGTGGAAAGGAAGCCACAACCCTGCTCGGAAACACTCCTCGTAAAGGCTCATCTATCTCGAAGGTGGTTGGCAGACTCAGTCGTCCGGACCCAAAATTTTTAACTGAAACTCTGGAGGGATCTGGTACTGTCCATGAAGCACTATTATGTCCTTCTCAAATAGCTCGGATCGGAATACTAATGGTCCGAAGGCAGAATCTCTGAAGGTCATTTCTCTCAAAATACAGAGAATGTTGGAAGAAAGACGTGCCTACACCAAAAAAGGTGAAGAACAATTTGAAACTTTGCAAAGCCTACGTATGGTCTTGTCTGGGGTTTTAAATAATTCCTAGATCAATAAAACCTCCAAAGGCCATCTTCCATCAGCACATTAATTGCAGAAGACGTGAATCGATGAAAGACGAACACGCGCATGATGCGTGGCAACCACTAGCGAATATAATTGTTGCCGTCAATTTGGTAGTTAAAGCCAATGACAGACAAATCACGCTTTATGCCACTTTTGAAGGGATGCATAGAGACGTGCATCAATACCTCCCTACATGGAAATGATTTGAATTTCAGTCTTCTCAAAAGCTGTACGACAGGTATGAGACATTTGGCTCAGATTAGAATTCGAATTATAATTCATATTGCATTTTATGATTCTAACTTTAGCTAAATTTAATTTAGCTTGGATTTCAACTCGGATTATGGCTCGGCCCATGCCTTTCTCAAAACAGCCCGGATTATGCACTTGCTTAAATTATAATGCTAATTAAGTTTTATGATTTCAAGTTATAGCCAGGTACCTAATATATATTGACACTCGATCGGTATGCCTCAGAGCATGATTTGTATCCATCCATACATGAACTAAAATCAAATGCATTTATATGTTCTTTTGAAAATTTTGTTACAAGACTAAAAGGTCCAGATTAAAAAAAAAAGAGATGTAAATCACTACTTGGAAGCATCACCAAGGCAACTATCTATGAAGCAGTCTTCCTCGATGCTGACATCCCTGTCGGTTTCAACAGCTGCATCGATGTTACTCACCTCGATAGGGAAGCGAAACTCCCTCACAAATCTCTCCACACTATCTGCCACCCCAACCAACAAGCTCTCATCCAGATAGTCAGTCGGCAGGGGCTCGACAGGGTTTGAGGAGAAATATGCTCGGATGATGGTTCTACATTTTTCGAAGCCCGTGAAGAATGCCACCTTGCAAGCTTGAATTATGATTTTGGCTCCATTCTTAGCCAACCGATTTTTTTGTTTCAATATTTTTTTAGTAAAAGCCCTTGCTCTATAAATTTGTCTCGAAGGAGTTTGTGATTTACCTTTCTCTCCTCCAACTTCTTCTTCAAATTCTCCACTTCTGATAGGGTCTCCCAAGTTTCAACAGGTAGTTCTGAAAATGCCTGAATCCCTTTAGAAGCAGAGCACCCATCTCCTCAAGGCATTCTTTCTCTGTGGCTCATCCCTTCTGAAGTTCTGGCCCTCTTGATCGGACTCTCGTTGGGACTCCTTCGAGAATGAGTTTCGAAGAGGAAAGATCTCAGCTTCTCCTTCCCCCAAGTGTCCTCCTCAACTGCTCCAAATCATCACGGGTCTGGTGGTAGTCTCTCTCAGCCTCTAACCTCTATCTCTCAAGATTTTCAATCGATCTCTCGAGATCCTCGACCCTCCTTTCGGCTCTAGACCTCTGCCGTTCGAGAGTCTCAATCCACTTTTCAGCCTGCCTCAATTTCTCTTCTCGATGATCAATTATCTCTCAAGCTTCATGGAGGACCTCTTTAGAAGAGTTGAGCTCCTTCACCAGCTCGCCATTCTTGTTCTCCATCTACTCCAGTTGATATTTCAACAAGTCAACTTCCTCCCTCACCGACATAAGTTCCAACAATGGATCATCAGGGGTGGAGCCAACAAAATTAGCGAGGTAATGTCCCACCTTTGCAAAATTTTATGAATAAATGTCAAAAGCATTGCAAATAGCAAAAAAATGAAAAATAAATGTTTAAAGACCTTTTACCTGAATAAGAGATCTAAAGGCGCTCAATATTTGTTGTTGCGCTCCTCATCCATCCAAAGACTGTCCTTCAAACGAAGAAAGAAAATTTCTCAGGAGTCTTGCCATAACTTAGAGATCCTCTATCGCTAAAGGAGTAGAAGATGCTGGCTATGAGGGACCTTCATGGAGGACAGCCATAGGGGTACATTGGGCAGCCATCATTGGCTCTTGGGACTCATCAATCTCCATGCCCACTTCTAGCATCCCTTCGAGAAGACCGATCGTGCCCTCCACTCGTCTCTCCTCCATCAAAGCTCTTGATGGGTGGTTGCTCACATCCTCTCCTTGTTTTTACTCCATCAATATTTTCTCTGATGAGGTCTCCTCGAGTGTGGCCACCGCGATCGTTGGCAAAAAAATTGCAGGCTCGATGATCAGAGTAGGATTCTCATCTCTCCTAACCCCAAGTTTCGATACAACAACTGAAACCTGGGTGTCACCCTCACTGGAGCTGGTGGGCTAACAGACAGAACTCTGGCCTACCTCCTGCAGGCCAATATCAATTCAAGCCTCTTCACATGCTGGAGATCCATCTCGCCTTTAGAAATCGCAATAGACCAACAGAACAGGCAAAGGAATAAAAGCCATCGCTGGATAATTAAAGCACAAATTTAAAGGGAAGGAATAAAAGCCACTACTGGATAATTAATTTTTAAAAAAGATTATCACCTAAATGGTCCCATCGCTCACAGCCATCCGCATCAATTACGCTAAGTTAACAACACTCGTTTTAAATGCTGCAGACAGGTGTCAATTTGAAGGTGTGTACGCCCCTCAATCCGAGGTACTTTTGAGATATTCCTTTTACTTGACCCTCAGACTCAGCAATAAAGGATAGTATTATGGTGGTTACCGTGAGAGCCTCAGATCGACAGTTGCCATGAGTGCTTGGATCGGCATAGTGTCGAAGGCTACTTCAAGTTGCCAAGCCGCCACCATGGCCACCAACCATTACGTAGAGCCGAGCTGTCCACCTCGAGTGGATCAACTCAGGCGTAACTGACTCCCCCAATCTTGTGGGAGCGATTGAAGGCTAGATTATCTCACCCACAATGGCATGTCCAATGACCTCGCAATCTCAGGATCGCATAATCTTACAGCTATACAACCAGCTAATTGACAGCCTTCTATATAAACCACTGGAACCCCAAGGATCAGATAAGCCAATGAACCCCTCTCAGAGAGTTCGTTGCTGCTTTATTATTTTCTGAATCTGACTTAAGCGTTGGAAGGTTCTTGCTGGAGCCATAATCTCCAGTTTGGACTTATTTTGCAAGTCACTCTAGTGCCAGCAATCCTGTGTGAGGCTCAACCGCCCTCTCTCCAACCTCGATCGATTTCCAGCAGCAACACTAAGCATCATTGGATTCAATCATCATCGATTTTTATTGGGCTATAATCCAAGACTCTTACATTGTGAATTCTATGCAGACCCTATAGAGGGGTCCTGGGTGGGACTGTAGGTGACATCCATATTGTTAGCCTCCACCCTATCTTTCATTGGCTATCCATGAACCCATCATCAACAATCTCTATAAATTAGTGCTCTTATCTTGATTAGACCATCTATTTATTGATCAATAGAATTTGACTATACCGTTCTGATTGATTAGGGTCACTTGAGACCATTACCCAACTAGCGTCATCCTTATTGTGTCAATCTTATTTCATAATGAACATTAATTTTGTGTGGCGGTGCAATTGATTGGATAGAAGATGCTCAACAAGGGGATTAATGCTTTAATCTCTAAATCAAGGTAAATATCAAATTTTTATTAATTAGTTATGTATCAAGTTGAGTCAAGAAATTTGGATTTAAAAATAATTTGAATATTAGAGCCTTGAAAATAGAAATTTAATAATAATTATCATTTCTTGTGCTAATGCTTGATCAAGGATGTGTTGGAACTTTGTCATTGATTGGACATACTAAGCATGGACTGATAAAGCCTGTACTAAAGTTTATCATCAATAAAGATAAAAATTCTCGGACATTGATCATTTATTTATATAAAATTATTTTATGTATCAATGATTTTGCTTGATGTAATTTTTGATAGTTGCATTCTATATACTTATTTGTTAAGTATATTGGCTCTATATAAAATTATGTATCATATGTTACTGACTCTTATTTGGGTAAGCTTTGGTATTTGTGTACATCAAAATTTAGCAAAAGCATGATATTGAATTACAATTACTTGACAAGCATAAATTTGAATTGTGTGACTGAATAGTAGGTTATAGTGCTTTGGACTAGTCATGTTATTGCTATGATGCCATAAATTGAAAATATGATTATGGTTGTTCGTGAGAATAGCCACTATATAATGCTCCACCATAAGCTAGAAACATGGTTATGATAGTTTAGAATTGAGTACTTATAGTTCTCTAAATTAATCACTTTATTAGTGCCGTCACTGATTGAAAATATGGCTGTGGTAGTCAAAGTTGAGCACTTATGGTCCTTTGAATTAGTCACTATGCTGATGCCTATCACAGATCAAAAATATGATTGTGGTAGTCTATGAGACTAGCCACTATATTGATGTCTCACTATGGATAGCAAATATAGCTGTGGTAGTCCAAAGCCGAGTATCTAAATATTATCGGATCTAATATATCATAAACTAAGAAGTGTTTGATGTGATTTCTTACACAAAAAGATGTATTTTCTATGCATGTTTTATGATCGTAGTCTCTTATGATATGAGATTTATATGAGTAATAATTATTGATTAATTTTTATTTTTATTATTATTATAATATTAGCATTGGTGTGCGTAAATTCTTATTGGATTGTGAAGCTTATTATTTCTTTCTTTCTTTTCTTTTCTTTTTAGAGCCATAGGATATATGTATTCGGCTATATTTGGGATCAAGGTTGAAAGAATTGATTAAATGAAGGATCATCAATACCAGTTAGATGATCCAATTTTATAATTATATAATATTTAATATTTATTAATTAAAATATTTATTATAAATTAAGATCATAAATATTTATATAAAATTAAGATTATAATAATTTAAAATTTGCATATTCTTTAAGATTTAGTGACGGAGAGTGTGCGATATCGTGTATAGCTGATTCGGATATTGGATTTGGGGCACATTGCGCTCAGCGGTGGTGGGCACCTTATTATAAAAATCCTGCCGAAGAGTTTATCGGCCGCGACCCTGTCTACAGCCTCTCCCCCGAGTCCTGGGCTAAAGCCCTGCGGATCCCCTCCTAAGCAAGAGTGCTCGTGGTCTCTTCACGCCTTCCCTCGGAGTCGCTAGCCCGCCCCCAAAGCCTACCAGAGACAATGAAGAACTCTCTAGCTTTGTCAAATGGTTGCTCCTCCCTCTCATCATCCTCAGCGCAACCCACCTCTCCACTGCCAAAAGGACCCAAGCCATGTCACAAGCCCATGGCCTAGACCACCTTCTCACCCAACTATCTCACTGGAGGAAGCATCAACCAATAATAGAGTACAATACAGTTTTAGCATGGATCCTCTGTTTCATAGCTGCCTCAGTTTCAAGTGCAGGAGGGATTGGTGGTGGATCCCTCTACCTCCCCATCCTGAACCTTGTGGCTGGCCTAGACCTCAAGTCAGCCACCAGTTACACAGCCTTGATGGTCACAACAGGGTCATTTTCCAATGTGTTATATAACATCCTCTTCGCAAGCGCAGGTCCTCGAGGCAAGTCTTTGATCAACTATGATATTTGCCTGCTCTTGGAGCCATGCATGCTCTTAGGGGTGAGCATCGGGGTTCTGTGCAACCTCATGTTTCCAGATTGGCTAATAACTGTCCTTTTCGCTGCCTTCCTCGCATGCTCCACCTACAAGACCTGCACTAGTGGGTTCAAGCGCTGGAAGTTGGAGACGGAGGAGGTGAGGAGAGGAGAGGCTTCTAGGCTTGAGGGTGCTGGGGTGAAGAAGATGAGAAGGGGATGGAAGAACCTCTCTTGGGACGTGGGGCAGAAGACGGTGTGCTGAGAATTCCATGGAAGGATGTGGCGGTCTTGATCTTGATTTGGCTCTCTTTCTGCGTGCTTCATGTCCTGTTAGGATACGACAATGGGAAGGTATGATTCCTTTATTGTCATCATGTTTGCACTCTCTATGTTTCATGTGATCTTGCCAGAGAGTATCACTTTGATAAAGTTGTGTCCACCACGTAAAGAACCCATCCACTTTTTTGTTCTATCTTTTAGGCCAACAGATTTCTTTTCTTCAATCCACAGGAAAGTTCCGATGAGTTGCTTCTACCTTTTAGCCTAACTAGCCCACCACGGGGATGCGCCTACATAAAGGCAATGGCAGATTGAGGCTTTCGTTTTCTTTTCTGAAATAATAATATCAGCGCATGCCATCAGCAACAAGCCTTTATGAACGTGATTAAATTCTAATTTATTGCTACAAAATGTTTTTTTCTGGTTTGGTGGGCCAGTTCTATGATCAAGTCACCTTCTTTACTCGTACCTTTTTTTTTTGAGTGAAGTCTGTGCTCAAACTTACCAAATGGCATCCATCATGCTGAATTTAATGCCTTCTTATATCTACCATATGGAATCTAACTTGATGAATTTAGCTCTGGTCAGGACTAAATAGATAAAGATGGATTTAGACAAGAGAATTTGCTATGTCACACCAAGTCCAGTTGGATATCCCAATTATTTATTTAATGGTATGATAGGATCACCAAGAGAGTGCGGTTGCTGTTGACTTTGGAGTTGAGCTAGAAAGATAATTCCCACAATCAGAGCCTCCAGATTTATACGATCATGTAATATGTAAATGATCATGATTTTAGAGCTAGGTCTTCAAGTTCAACCTAAATTATAATTAAAGAATCTTTATTTTGGTATAAACTACAAAGAATTTGAACTCATCCACTAGCTCCAAAGCTAGAGCTTTTCTAAAAAGGCCATATGAGAGGAGTGGGTGGATATTCAGTTAGGGCTCGCATGTAAAAGGTTCCTGTCCACTTGGATTTTATTCCCTTGGCAACTGTATAGGATCAAGGTGGAAGACGAGACGTCATATATATGTTCATGTCTGGGCTAGAGGAAGATCCAATTTTGGTTGTTTCTCCTCTTTCACTTTTACAACCACAATCCTTTTTATTTCAAGGACCAGCCCTTTCTCAGTATTGTTTTCAGTCATCTTGTTCTTTGATCTGAGCTTCATTTCCAAATCCACATCTCAATCCTCCTGCTTACCTCCATATTGCGCACCTGCTTTGCTAACGTCAAGGTTAGTTGGTATTTTGATGGATCACCATACCTACTAACATCAATAGATCAATGCTCAAGTGCAGAAGACAAATTATAATAACAATTTATCATTATAATGGAATAGATTATTCTAACACAAATTATACGATAACAATTTATCATTGTGATCCTAGCATCAAAGTTCAACCCTCTTTTTCTCTCTCCTTTCATAAATACCTAGAATATGAACCCTTCACCTTTTAAGGGCTAGTCCTTAGGGGTGAGGTACGTACCAACAAACCGTACTAATCAATCGTTGACAATGGACTTGAAGCTTTAAATGGCTTCCAATGAGTTGATTCTTCAACTACTCTCAATATTTTATTTCTTCTTAACAAGTAACTATTCTTATTTCATCTAATCATAATTCCTCTGCAGGGTGTGATAAACGTAAGACCATGTGGAGTTGCATACTGGCTCATCACATTATCCCAAATTCCTTTAGCGATTGCTTTTACAACATATATTCTGCATGATATGAAGAAGAAGAAATCACAATATCAAAGTCGCCAACAAATAAATGGCAAGGTCAGTTGCTAGATATATATTAACTTGCTCATTCCCAGACTGCGTCTGTCTATCAAATGATGGACAAAATGGCATGAATTAACAGTTTGATCGTGTAGGGCGCTGTAGCGGAGGCGGGGATTGAAGCCTTACCCATATTGTTTTTCCACCCGCCGCACTCTTAACGGGGGTTTTCAGTGGCATCTTTGGCATTGGAGGAGGATTGGTCATAAACCCTATGCTTCTTCAGATTGGATTACCTCCGCAGGTAATTCTTTTGTCCCTCATGTCACTTAAATTCATCAACTAATATTATATTTTATTTATAAATATTTATACACTGCCTATGATTATCCTTTTCCTCTCCCAGTAAAAGTAACCTAATTACTGACCAATAAACGTTTATTCAACCTCAGGCTTTTTTAGCTCTTATAATATCTTGGTGACAATTAATGTGCTACATATGCAATGACTTGAGTCGCTGGCCAAAAAAGCTAAAGAAAAGGTAATATTGAGTTCCTTGGCCATGCTTAAATGCCCAAAGCTTTCCCATGCACAGTCAATGTGGGACTAAATACAAGTCCTCACGCAAAAAAAAATAGTGATGTCATGGAATTTTAGTCAAAGAGGTGGATTAGAATGTATCATTTAAGTTTTTTTGATCTCATGTATAACTAATATAAGACTAAATACATACTCGTATGGTTTCTTAAATTCCCCTAATTTAAGCTCTCATGTCCTAGCCAAACTAATGAGAGACCAAATTCAAATATAATTATGAACACTGTGATGATCTCATAGAGAACCCCAAGAAGACCGGTGTTGTAGTATCCTCTAATAATATAAGGACTGTGGGTCAGACTGGCTCTAATACCATTTGTAACTATATAAGACTTCACATAAAAGGCTCTCACATAAAAAGGCTAGATAAGAAGTAGCTTAAATGTCTAACACCTTCTAAGTGCATAATTAATGGGATAAAACTTCTATAGTCGGTCGGGCCATGAAAAAAATTATAGTCGGGCCGTCATCGTCTGCCACGTGCCCCCACCATAAAAAGAAAAAAAGACGTTTCATCTTCTCCGCGCTCAAGCTCCCCTTCGACGGCTCCACCC